>JALIRR010009511.1:0-15885 GCA_023091755.1 Montipora sp. Colony 1 RG-2022 | reverse complement strand
AAATCGTCTTCTTCCAATGTTAGGAGTTAGAATTCCTGTTGTTGGACTGCCAGTTATACCTCTGTACATTTCATCCAATTCATCGTCTGATATTTCTGAGTAGGCAGAGTCACTCAAACCAAATTCTTTACGTCGCCGCTGAAGGGTTGAAATACTAACCTGGAGAATGCCAGCAATTGCTTCCCAAGAAAAATAAAGTGATCGTAAATGCTCCACTTGGTCTTTGGTTATTTCATAGCGTTTACGACCTCGTCCTGGCTGTGCAAGATTCAGCGGAGCAGAATAAGATACCTCCAGTGCATCGTAAAAATCTGCATTGTCACGGCTTTCAATCTGACTTGACAATAAGGCGATTAACTGTGTTAATGAATGGTTCATATTCTGAACGGGGGCTTGAAGTGCAGATAAAGGGATACCAGTTACATTTGTAACACCGCCGGCTAAATCATTCATTAGAAAAGACAAGGTACCCGATGCATCCAGTAATCGATACCTTGTTTCAACTAGAATGTCTGTCTCCAACTCTTGTTCGCCAATATTAGCCAAAATATTGAGAACGCTTTTAAGATTCTGGAGAAACAGTGCGAACCCACGTTCATTTCTTTCTCGTAACACCACTCGACGTGACCTTTGTTGACGAGCCGCCATGTTGTTAGCACATGGCCGAGAACACTGCCGCAAAGACGTATGGGACAAGAAACACAAAATTAATTCCGAACACACACAAAATTAATTCCAAACACACACAAAATCAATTCCAAACACACACAAAATTAATTCCAAACACACACAAAATTAATTGCAAACATACACAAAATTAATTCCAAACACACAAAATATAAGTCTTCTAAAAATATAATTAATAGGTATGGTAAAATTAATTTGGAGGTTAAACAAAATGTTTTAGAAATGCAAAATATTAATTCTATCAACGTGTAAAATTAATTCATGCACAGGTAAAAACTATATCCACCATTTTGACCAGAACGGGCCTTCATACTTCTGAGCAGGAATAATGAATTCGGCTAAAAAAAGAAAAATACTGGTGGATCATTTGGGTGCCTCATTTGCAACTGATCACATCACACCTAATTTGCAAGTGACGGTGATCACTTTAGAAAATAAACATATACAAAATTCTGACATAGTCACTAACAAAAAGTGACACAAAAGTCATCAGAACTGGTTTATCACACATGAATTACATGTGCGTGTTATTCACAAATAAGTAACAGTGAGCAACTTACCAAAACAGATGCTAATCGATGCGAGGTCCTCGACAACAGGAAATGATCCTGCAAAATTTGATGATTTAATGTGGTTGGTTATCCATGCCTTATCGAATCTTCAACAAAAACTTTTAATCACTTACTCCTAGTATACAGTCAAGAAAAGGGGAGAAATAGAACGGAGAAGTACTCTAGAGAGCTAACAAATGGAGCAGCAAGGAGAAGAAAGAAGTCATTTCCTACTCGAGCAAACTGCAGAACTGATCATGCAGTGACGAAGTTCAATTTGAACACAGATCGAGGTGAGATGACTTTTCCATTGCTCCGAACAACTCAAGTAATGGTTTCGTTCGGCAAGGTTCAAAGTTGTAATGAGAACGTATACATTATACATTAGACATTAGACATTAGACATTAGACATTATACATTAGACATTAAGGGTTTGTTATGGCTAAAACTGATTGAATGCATTCTTAATCGTCAGTTGCTTTGTGACACCCTCAATTTTGAATCTAAGCGGGTTCAAAAGCTAAAACCTTCTCCCTTCAGGAACAGTTCAAGATACACCATTTACTTACTTTCTCAATGTGTAAGGAAAGAATGGAGGACAGTATATAGTTCGATCACACAAGAATGAAATAATTTTATTATACCCCTCAAGCTAATGTTCCTTATTAGTTCAAAACAACAGTCACCCTTGCAAAACAAATCTGGATTATTCTGGTTATTTCCAGAATTTTTCTTAGAATATGACAGAAACGACTTTTAGAAATTCCAAGAATTTACCAGTTTCCTTTTCTGGAAAATTCTAGAAAATTCTAGAATGTTAATGAAACATGCTAATTAGGGAAGAAATTGCCAGGTTTATTCCAGAAATCATAATCTGGGATCAAATCAGGTTTTTGCAGCTTTTTCCAGTTTGTTACAAATGCTGCTTTCTAGATTTTTTTAGAAATTTCCTGCATGCTATTAAATGAAAGCACGTGAAGATCATGTATTAATTTCCAGTTTTTTTCAAGGATAGTCCAGTTTTTCATGATTTTCCTCTGCCTTTTCCCATCAGTTAATTTTATTCCTTGATGGTTTTAGCTTTTGGTGGCCCTTTAGGCAATTCAGCCATTGGTAACTTTTTAAATTTATCACAAGTAACTTTACTAAGCTTCTTACTCTAAGCAGTCAAGTGCAGAAGAAAAACAGGCGTCATTTCTTGTCTGTATAAAGAACTACCAAAGATCATTGAATACTCTGTTTAACCATAAAGTTGTTGGTCATTAGTGGTAATCAAGCAGTCATGTATGGTACCTTCCCTTGTAGAACCAGACACTATGTGTAATCTATGTAAATCCTATGTAACGACCATATGTAAATGGTATGTTATGATATACATAAATTGGATATAGAGGCCTTATTCAAAGGCTATGTTATACGCATGCCTCATCTATATATTTTGAAAGCTAGTAAAATGGAACCTTTACATAGCTTATGTAAAGGCTATGTTATGGGGCTTTTTGTGTCCAAAAATAAAAATAGTTTCAACATAGTTTCTACATAGATTCGAAACAGTAAAATACACAACACCTACATATAGTGTATACATACCGTAATTATTCGATTAAGCACCCAACCTCGAATAAGCGCCCACCCTGAAAATAGAAAAAGTTAATAAGTGCCCACCCCCAAGGACAAAATCGCCTGGCATCCATCCAGCAAGCCCTAACAGCTTCTCGCGCGACTGACCCATTTGCTGACGTTAAGCTGTCGGATGTCGAGGAGGCAGCACCAGAAAGTTCACTTATTGAGCTCAGCGACGATGACATTGAAGTTGATTGAGAATTATGATAGCTAAAGAGGCTTATGTGAAGACCGAACAATGAGTTGTTAGTCCTGGCCATACGCAAACCGAACAGTTACAATTTATGTGCTTTAATAGTTTGTCATGTTTTGTTACAAAATAAACTTTTTACTTACTGAAAATGGTGAAAATTTAATAAGCGCCCAGCCTCGAATAAGCGCCCACCCTGAAAGTCCAAAAATTGAATAAGCGCCCTGGGCGCTTAATCGAATAAATACGGTAGTTACAAACAACACTTACATAGTGGTAACATAGGGTGTAAATAGGCTATAGCCTCTACATAGCTGTAAAAAACACTGAAATAGGACAAACATAACTGTTTCATAGCATTTACATATAGTGTAAATAGAATCTACCTAACTGAAATTGAGGGTCCATAGCAAAAATTGCATGTACATAGATAGCACTTACATAGAAAATGCCATAGGATATAAAATAGCCTTTGACTAATCTCTAAACATTAATGGAATAGTGTTGAAATACGAATTACACATCTCATGCCTAATGCTTGCATTTGAACGAGGTCAGAAAAATCAAGAAAAATAGCTTGAAGTCACTGAGAAATAGAAGTACTAGTGCATACATGGAACACAAGAAACAAGGTTATAACATCCTGCTCCTGTAAAATAATATTTCAGCAAATCAGAAATGTGCTGGAAACTACAAAAAAAACCATCATAGTCAAGCTATTTAACAATTAGACCCGTAGCCCTTGCGGGCTACGGGTCAATAGCCCATGAGGCGAGGCCGAATGGGCTATTGACCCGTAACCCGCAAGGGTCTAATTGTTTTAGTATCACCCAACTAGTCGGACAGAAAAGTCAATAATAAAGTTAGCCAATGCAAGTTGAAGAGATATTTATTTGGGAATAAAACGAAAGAAAGCGCCATGCTTTTCGCTACTCGAGGACTATTACTAATAGTCCTCTCGTAGCGTAGCCAATCAAAATGCAGGATTTGCATTAGTCCACTAGTTGGGTGATACTAATAACAGTTATTACCACAGCTCACAGACTAAAGAAATAGACGACAGATTTCAAAGCAGCTACATTTTTTATTGCATGAACCTAAACATTTAATTCATGCCAAAATCTTTGGATTGGGTTCTTGTTTTAGATTTAAAAACAAAAAGAGCTTTCAAACATTTCAGATAAACCACAGAACTACATGTATAACAAGTCTGCAAAGAGAGATCCCCAAATACATCAAACCATAACTGGTTAAGGAGACAGAATTGGCTGCTAAGCATTTTTGTCTGCTGTAAAGGACCTTTCCCTGCTGTCCCATAAAAGAATTTTTTTCAGAAGTGTCTCTTTATACTCATTCATGGCAACTAAAAAAAATACAGTACATATACTTCAATGATGCATGTAGTGATTCCTCTAAATCGCTGATCATTTCTATTACAATTAAAGTGTGTGAAGAGTAAACTCATAAATTTGGGTCTCTGCTTACAAAAGTCCATAAATAGCTTTCTCAGGCATATTCTGCATTGATTACAATAGTTAAAGTGACAGAAATTAGCATTTTACAAGAGGGAATCATTTGTCAATCGTAAACAATCATGCAATTTGCGGTATGAGATCTTTTTTTCTAAGTTCATTATTCTTGTTAAAGTTTTACCATTTTTTTTTTACAGGGCTATAGCACTTAAGCCAAGTTGAGTCTCCTAATGCTTCACAAATTGACTCGGTGTGAAAATGTGAATTCTACATTCATGTAAATCGTTCCTCATTTTGAAGACAGTAAGGCATCAAATCAAATTTTACTTGAGTTGTTTTAAGCATTTCCTTGCCTGGATCAGCATTTAAAGAGTAAAACTAACAAAACGAGATGCTTCCGTGAAGCATACACTGGGTTGCCTGTGGTACGTGTTACAGAAAATCAGAAGGCACTGAATTGTGTGGTATTGAACTACAGCATTCCAGTCTCTGAAGAATAACAAATAAAAGAGAAGCGAGAAACATTGGCTTCTGGGCTGACATGTTGATAATTTTCAAGTTCCCTCACAACTTCTTTTCACCACAAGTTTAAGCGTGCCCTCTGAGTATCTGACAGCTTTGTAATACTAAAGTTCACTGAAGTTAATCCCTCTGTCCAGCGGGGTTAGTATCTGGATGGGTGACCTAAACAATATACCCCTTCACAAAACAGAAGCATCGGACCGAAAGTACTATTAACGCTAACAAATGCGAACTCAGGAAGGTACAGATTTTGTTAGCTTGCTTTATGCAAAACAAATACTGATGCAAAAGTAAATAACTATTGATACACAGTTTTTAGAAAGAGCAGAAGGAAGTTTCCGGGATGGTCGATCGAGAATAAAATATTACGACATGAAAACAACATTAATTTTGAACCGTGAATATGGAATATAAAAAGTTACTATCAGCGACAAACATTTTGGGAGATTTTTGCTACGTTCAATTCTGTTATTCTCCTTTAATTTTGGCTGCTCAAATAAATTGCAAAATCGAAAGTGACATGGCCAGAATTCAGTGGGCGCCGTGATTAAGTTACCGCGGCATGTTTACTCGCCAAACAGTGAAGCATCTGTGTCAAATGATGGCAAGATACCGGGTTTTTGTAAGCTTCTTTTTCTGCCAAGTGTTATAAAGTTTGACAAGAAATGTGCGCATTCAACACAAGGAACACAATCGCCCAACTCTTAGGTTGACCATTTGTTTATGCAAAGTCAAAATTTACTCTCCAAGACGCGTACAACGTTATTTATCACCAGGTAATTCCATCATTTTGGAAATAGCAGCTACTTTATTATTCATCGGCATCACAATTTTTCACTGATTTTGGGGCTCATTTTGTTGAAACTCAAGCACGCTTCCAACAGACCTGTTTATGTTTTCGTGAACCCTTCCTGCTTACGGAGCAATACTAAAAAAATTCTCTCATCACATTTCAACCTTAAGCTCGAAAATTTAATACACAACATGATATTATAATTCACAAAGGCAGAAAATACCCAGAATCCTTTTCCAGCGAAAAATTTATTGAAACAAACAGCATATTTGCTCTTAGAGGCGAAAACCTCTTCCTATTTCACTGCGTGCGTGAAGACAAGAAACTCAATCGTGTCAAATTACCATGTACTTCAGGTTCAAACCTTTCCCTGAAGAACCTTTTCCTTGAATAATGATGCACAAAATAGTCGACAAGCTTTCTTTCAAATAATTCTTGACTGTCACATTTCCAATTATTTTTTTACCTGACTTTGTTGAACCCATAAGTTACCAGATAATTTTCCATTTGGTTTCAGTGTTGTACATAAAACTACACTCGTGATAAAATATTGGAAATACAGCTCACTTTGATTTCGGCTCGACGGGCGAAAGATTGTTGTTGGATTCCATTACTCGTCGCTTTTATACCAGATAATTTTTCATTTGGTTTCAGTGTTCTACATAACAGCACACTCTTGGTAAAATATTAGAAATACAGCTCACTTTGATTTCAGCTCAACGGGCGATAGATTGTTGTCGAAGTCCATTACTCGTCGCTTTTACGATTCCAGGTATTTGTTTTCACCACCTGCCTAATTTATCCAACTGACGTTCCATTATTGAGCTCCGGTTTATCCATAAGGGTATATTTTGTTTAAAGATCCACTAAAACGCCATTCGCGTTACATGACTTTCGACGCCATTGCAGGTTAAATTTATCATTCTACTGTGTCCACCAGAGAAATCTACGCATTTCCACTACCCTCTCTATCCTAAGAAAATACGAGCAGAATGCTCTGTGCACAAAGACACCACTAAGCAGGGGAGTGACAGGCAAGACTTTTACTGACACGGAAAAAAAACACCCAACAAATGCAACCCATTTTCCGACTGGGATTGCCATACGGCAATCCAGGAAAAATTGTCACAACAAAAGCGTGTTCGTAGGTACAAACGTTTGAATAAAATGTAAGAGCGACTATAAGAGCTGGACTGGTTACTGCTGACTGCTGACCAAAACGAAATTGACTCACTAGTTTCCAGTCCGGTCTTTCATCTGTTATCCAAGATCGCGGAGGATGACAATCTTTCTACGGAGCAAGATTCGAAAGATACTGGAGTTCATTGAAAGGATTAGGTGCTGACTTGGAGTGTGTAATTTTCGAGAGTAATGCATCATGTTCCTTTTGGAATAAGGCCGATTATGAGACTCAGAGAGCATCAAACAAGGTAATCCGTTGACTGGTTTTTCTCACAATCTTTGAATACATCGGAATAATGCATCAGTCAATTCCAGCAGTGCCCCCCCCCCCCCCCCCCCGGGCTAACCCCCGGGCATAAGCATTTTTTTTTAAAAAATGGGCAAATTCCCCGGGGTAGGGACACATAAGCTGTGTAAATGCCCCGGGGGTGGGGACGAAGAAAGAGGGCAAATGCCCCGCCCTCGGGATCGTCGCCTTCCAATAGGCGCCTGCATTCGCAGGCTACTTTGTCTGTCAAGAATCAAGACATCTTAAATGATCTTTCATCGCATTTTACGCTCGCAAGATCTGTCTTGAAGATCGCATCATTTGAATTCGCATCCATGGTTCGTACAACTTCAAACAAACAAAATTCAAGGACTTTTCAAGGACAAAACCTAGTTTTCGAGGACTCAGTTTTATTGACTAAATCGACATTCTTGGTACCCCTTTTAACACTTAAAACACTCAATTCAGTCATAACCTATTTACGGTATGTAAATAGCTCAGCCATGGTTGATGACGTTAGTCCCTGAAACGACATTTTGGAAAGTGAGGTACAGAAATAATTTGAAATACAGAAATACAATAATTTTAGTTCAACACAAATGATACCAAAATGTTTCAGCAGCGTTTTAGAGCTTCCAACTTTCTATTTAGTTTGTCCACAACGTCTTGCAGTTGAGGAGTCTTATCTTTGGCTGCCTTTCTAAGAGCATTGGACTTAGTGACAAGAGTCATCTGCCCAGTTTCGTCAGCTTTGACACTGAAATCATCTGCTGACTTTACCAGTGAGTCTATATCCAGTTATATCTCATCCAGGACGTGTTTTCTCTTTCTCTGTTCTTCATCTGTCTTCATTTTGTCCCTTTGGTCCTGTAGATGCTTCTCATATTTCTGTCGTGATGACGCTGCTGCAGCAAGGAGTTTCTTTGTAATTGGCACATTGCGAACTCCACCACCTGCCTTTAGATGATCACAAATGATGCGCTGAGCTACCAGAGAGTGCTCATGCAAGTTCTCCACCTCAATTTCCTTGTTGACAGAAAACCCCTCTCCACAGATGCCTGACCGTGTGAAAGCACCAGCAAAATTTTCACTATACCAAACAATGCTGCATAGTTATTACCGGTCATGTGGGTAGAAAAAAAATCATCAACTCTATGAACATTTGGGTTGAAAGATGAAAACATATCAGAGCCAATGATTGGAACACTGTCCAAAAAGTTTGAATATTCTTGCAAAACACTGTCGCAGTTCTCACCCATCAATTTGTTTGAATTGACAAGCACAGTTAGGATCCTTTTGAATTTCGCTCTGCAGATGTTTGGGTTTGCAACCATTTCTCTGGGATCTAGAGCCACCATGTTGCGAACAAGGGAGTAAGAAAGTGGGCACTTCAGAATCAATTTAATAAGAACTGCAATGAGGAAGCTCTTACATTCCAGCCTGAAAGCCATGAGCTCTTTGTCACTTATGGAGCATCCTGCTTTTTGGGCTTTTGTACGAGCATCTTTTAGTGCATTTTCTGTGCAGAAGCCAATTTCAATCTTCTTGTAGCTCTTGTGGTTACTCTTCTCCTGCACATTGACTACCATTAGCTTCTCCACTGTGGTTGCTTCAGACAGCACATCATCTTTGATGAATCTTCTCATAAGGCTTCTTAGAACAGTACTCAGGTCAGTTGCCAAGAAACAAAACATGGGCTTGTCAGTTTGATAATTGGCTAGAAACGGCTGTAAGTGACTAGCAGTGCTCTTAAAGAAATGTAGTTTGGCAAGACTGAGTTTGTCATCCACTGCCTCTTTAATCACTTGAAATGACTTGTTTTATGTACACGCTCACGTGTTACACCGGCCATTAATTTTCCTGCATGTATTGCCGTCGCTACGACATGAAAGTATTAGATATTAGGAGTCAATGGACAAATTTTCTTAGCAAAATCATTTAACTTTCAGAAACGTGATGGCATAAACAAATTACTAAATTTCAAGGACTTTTCAAGACCTACTAAAGAAATCAAGTACTTTTCAAGGACTTAACCAAATTCAAGGACTTTTCAAGACGGCTACTAAAATTCAAGACCTTTTCAAGATTGTACGAACCATGTAATTCGAAAACACGTGTGTCAAATGTCCGGGGGTCGCCCTGGGGTAGGCTAATGCCCAGCCCCCGGGCCGAGATAAAGTTGCGAATGCCCCACCCCGGGACTGACAACTTGAGCAAATGCCCCGCGGTTGCCCGGGGGGGGGGGGGGGGATGGGCACCGCTGGAATTGATTGATGCATAAAAGCTTTCTTTTTCATTTCTCCGTGTACAGAGTGATTTTATGTTCAAAGTTTGGAGCTTTTAAAGGACATTGCGTAAGCTAAGTAAATGTATTACGAACATTGAATTAACTCGAAAGATATCACATTCACATTGGCATTCTTTCAATAAGACCAAACCTTGTTTAATGTATTGAAGGTTGAAGTTGAGGTCATTTTTTCAAGGCACTAGATGAAATCAAATCCTAAAAGGGCACTTAAACTTTGATTGTTGTCTCACTGGCACATTCAGTGCTATTGCACAAAATTCTCAAGAATTTTAAGTCACTCAAGTGACCCTCACGTTGAATTATTGAATGGAATTCCACACTGCCCTTTTAGCTTTCAATTCCCAAAAATTATCCTAGAGTTCCAACTCACTGAGTTTTGCTAATTGCATAATTTGGAAATCCTAGGAATTTGCTTAATTTCTATGTTTACAACATAGGAAATAGATGTAGTATAGGTAAAGTCTATGTGGATTTTTATTCCTGTTTTTCTCTTTAGTGAGTGCTATGTATGTAAACACTATTTTACCCGAAGTCATACTAAATATATACAGCAGGCCTTGCTTTTACATAGGAAATAGATACCAGTATGTAGTGTCTATGTAAAGTTTACGCCTGGTTTGTTTTAGTTGGTGCAGTATAGGTCCATAACATGGGCAATAGATAACAGTATATAAAGTCTACGTAAGGTTTTTTCATGTTTTTTTTTAGTAAGTGCTATGTTAAAACTATTTTACCCCAAGACATAGTAAATATATAGCGGTATATCAAGTATATGGAAATTTTACACTCCTGGTTGTTTACGTGGGTGCAATATGTAAAAACTATTTCAACCCAATACGTAGCAAATGCATAGGAAGCCATAGGAAATAGATAGCAGTATGTAAACGCAATGTAAAATTTTCTTCATTTGATGTGCTATGTGAAAACTATGCTTTAAAATCACATACCAAAAGAATAGTATGCATTCACTATGTACAAGTGAAAGTATATGTGGACTTCAGATAACATAGTTAATATATAGCTATTCAAAAACTATGTGAAGATTTTCAAGAGTGTTTATATAGCTATTTGAGAGCTATGTGACCTTTAAGTGTGACCTAAAAGTATTGCAATAGTAATGGCATATGCTTTACACAGACTGAACTATGTAATGTAGCAAGTTACATAGTTATTACATACTGTAGCAAGTAAGGAACAGTAAATAGCCTTTATTTAGCTCAACATAGTTATATGATAAACTTTACATAAGCATTTACATATGTCTGGTTCTACAAGGCTTAATTTTCTTACTTCTTAAATTTTATACATAATAAGAAACTGCATGCTTAACATTTCTTTAAGTTTTTATCTGAAAAGAATTGAATTTACAGAATAGAAACTGTAATAAACCAAAAATTTGTTTCATTTGAGAAATGTTAAAATTGTTAACAAGCTGTAGACTATTGCTAGTTTATTTCCAGTTTCCTGCAAGAAATGAAGACTGGAAAAAACTGTCATTTTCTGGCAGCACCTGTTAGATGTATCAAATTCAAGCTATTTCCAGCTTTTGAAAGAACCCAAAACTTGAAAAAACTGGAAAACAATTCCTGGAATAAAAGATGGAATTTGACTCTGAAATAAACCTGTCACATTCTAGGAATTTCCAGAAATTTCCAGAACTTAACAGAAAGCTTGAAATTCATTTTGCAAGGATCATTTGGATGCGTCATTTGCAACTGATCATGAGTGACGGCTGTCACTTCAGAAAATAAACATGTAGGGAATTCTGACATAGTCGCTAACTTGATCCAAACTGAGTAAAGAGAAAACAACAAAAAGTAACGCAAAAATCATCAGCAATGGTTTATCACACATAAATTGCTTATCCGCGTTCTTAAGAAATCAGTAACAATGAGCAGCTTACCAAAACAGATGCTAATCAATGCGAGGTCCTCCCCGACAAGAAATGATCCTACAAAATTTGATGATTTAATGTGGTTATCATGATGCATTATCGAATCTTGTACGAAAACTTTTAACTTTCATAACAAAATTCCCTTATGCCTAGTATGCAATAAAAATGTAGAACTGGAGCGGAAAGCTGAAAGGTTCTCAAGAGGACTAACAAATGGAGCAGCAAGGAGAAGTAATTTCATACTCGAGCAAACTGATCAGTGAAGCAGTCCAAGTTGAACACTGATCGAGGTGAGATGACTGTTCCATTGCTCCGAACAACTCAAGTAATGGTTTCATTAGGCAAGGTTCAAAGTTGTAGCGAGAACGCATACATTATACGAAGCTCTGGTCTTCCTTACTTTAAGGTAAGACTTTAAAGTGAGTACACATTAAGGGTTTGTTATGGCTAAAACTGATTGAATGCATTCTTAATCGTCAGTTGCTTTGTGACACCCTCAATTTTGAATCTAAGCGGGTTCAAAAGCTAAAACCTTCTCCCTTCAGGAACAGTTCAAGATACACCATTTACTTACTTTCTCAATGTGTAAGGAAAGAATGGAGGGCAGTATATAGTTCGATTACACAAGAAAGAAATAATTTTATTATACCCCTCAAGCTAATGTTCCTTATTAGTTCAAAACGACAGACATATAACTTATTACAGCCAGCAAGCTAATATTACTAAATACCTTGCAATGTTCCTCTTTAAAACCCTTTGAGCAGGAATAATGAATCTGGCTGAAAAAAAATTTAAGGGATAAATAATACTGGTGGATGATTTGGATGCGTCATTTGCAACTGACCATGAGTGACGGTGGTCACTTCAGAAAATGAACATGTAGGGAATTCTGACATAGTCGCTAACTTGATCCAAACTGAGTAAAGAGAAAACAACAAAAAGTAACGCAAAAATCATCAGCAATGGTTTATCACACATAAATTACTTATCCGTGTTCTTAAGAAATGAGTAACAATGAGCAGCTTACCAAATCGGATGCTAATCAATGCGAGGTCCTTGGCGACAATCAATGATCCTGCAAAATTTGATGATTTATCGTGGTTATCCATGCATTATCGAATCTTGTACGAAAACTTTTCACTTTCATAACAAAATTCCCTTATGCCTAGTATGCAATAAAAATGTAGAACTGGAGCGGAAAGCTGAAAAGTTCTCAAGAGGACTAACAAATGGAGCAGCAAGGAGAAGTCATTTCATACTCGAGCAAACTTCGCAACTGATCAGTGAAGCAGTCCAAGTTGAACACTGATCGAGGTGACATGACTGTTTCATTCCTCCAAACAACTCAAGTAATGGTTTCGTTAGGCAAGGTTCAAAGTTGTAACGAGAACGCATACATTCTACGAGGCTCTGGTCTTGCTTAGCTTTAAGTAAGACTTCAAAGTGAGTAGGCATTAAGGATTTGTTGTTGTGGATTCAAAAACTAAAACCCTCTCTGTTCAGGAACAATTCAAGATACATCATTTACTTACTTTCTCGATGTGTAAGGAAAGAATGGAGGGCAGTATATAGTTCGATCACACAAGAAAGAAATAATTTATCACAGTGACCCGTCAAGCTAACTGTTGCGTATTACCTTGCAACGACAGACAAATATCTGATTACACCTAGCAAGCTAATATTACCAAATATTTTGAGCGTTTTGAGCAGGAATAATGGATCCGGCTGGACAAAAAATTAAGGGATAAATAATACTGGTGGATCATTTGGGTGCGTCATTCGCAACTGATCATGAGTGACGGTGATCATGATCACTTTAGAAAATAAACATAGCTGGAATTCTGACATAGTCACTAACTTGATCCAAACTGAGTAAAGGAAAACCACAAAACGTAACGCAAAATTCATCAGAACTGGTTTTTACACATAAATTACTTGTTCGTGTTATTAAGAAACAAGTAACAGTAAGCAACTTACCAAAATGGTGCTAATCGACGCGAGTTCCTAGACAACAAGATAATGACTCTGCAAAATTTGATGATTTAATTTGGTTATCCGTGCATTAAGCTTGTACAAAAACGTTAACCTTTCATCCCGGGGGGGAGCATCAGAGTGAAATCACAACAAAGTATATTACGTTAAAGCATAATATTTTTTATTAGGAAGTATTAAGCACTAAGAATTGCATCAGGCACAAAATTCTAGGATAATTCAAGCTTTAAATTGTCCCGTCATGAAAACAGTTTGCACATATACTAATCGATCTAACTGGAACAGAATAACAGAACAGAACAATAATATAAAAAAAAAACGAACTCGAAAGGAATGAAAATACATTGACTCGTTATTATACATTATAAGGCCTATTAACATTGAACATAAATCTATCTCTTTTGTATCAATTTAAATGAAAAAAAAATCATTTCAGACCATAATTGTCAAAATCTATACCCGTTTTCAGACCAAAACGGCTCAAAAACCATACCCTTTGGGGCGGCACATACCTATATACCTTATATAGGGGAGTACCCTCCCCGGGACTTTCATAACACAAATCATTTATGCGTAGTACGCAAAGAGAATGGAAGTAGAGTAGAAAGCTGAAAGAGAACGGATCTAGGCGAGATGACGGTTCATGATTTCTCCGAATAACTCAAAAAATACATGGTTTCGTTCGGCGAGGTTCAAAGTTGAAATGAGAATGTATACATTATTCGAGGCTCTGGTCTTGCTTAGCTTTAACTAAGACTTTAGCGAGTAGACATTAAGGGTTTGTTATGTCTAAAATTGATTGAATGCGTTCTTAATCGTCATTTTGCTTTGTGACACCCTCAATTTTGAATCTAAGCGGATTCAAAAACTAAAACCTTTGTTCAGAAACAATTCAAGATACATATCATTTACTTACTTCCTCGATGTGTAAGGAAAGAATGGTGGGCAGTTTATGGTTCGATCACACAAGAAAGATATAATTTATTACACCCATCAAGCTAATGTCACTTATTACCTTGATGTGTTCCTTGAGTCGTTACAAACTCTTAAGCAGAAATAATGAATCTCGCCGCAAATGAATTAATAGATATCAACATTGGTTAATTGTTTGCGTGCGTGCGTTCGTGCGCCAGTGACAACCACAGCCCAAGCTTCTCAATGATCGTGATCACTTCAGAAAATAAACAGATATGCATAAAAGGAATGTGTGCCGACATAGTTCCTAACTTTAATCCAAAGAAAAGAAACGGGAGGCGAGTAGGAAATTCATTACGCATGCATTACTTGTTCTTGCTATTAAACAATGAGAAACAGTTAAGACTTTAATTTAAAGCAGGCTGATGAGACATATTATGTGATCACAATGTACAACTAATTAAAGAACACAAAACAGTACAGTTCAATCAAGCAACAAACAAATAATCATTTAGGAGTGTCTCATTACCTGGCAACAACAATACCGACATGCACGCATGATGGAAGGTGTAATGGCCCCGACTGCCCCGAGGGAAGGACATGATAAAACACAAGTTGCGTTGACGACGGGCAACGGGTGAAGGACAACTGAAAAATCAGAGTTCTAGGCAGGAATCGAACCATTTAGCTACGACCACTTTAACGCCGGTGAGATGCTGTAACGATACCGCATTGTGGCAGTGTGTGACATTCTTGTAATAGTGTAATCGACTCTTGTTATTTTATCAGAAGACAATTCAGATATCTTGTTGGACTGCTCGACGTAGACGCGATCTGAATTAAAAAGTATTATAAGACTAGCATTCGTCTCGCCCTCTCTCTCTCTGTAAAGTTTAAAATGAGGCATAAAACGTTACAGATGCTCAACCCACTGAGCTAATAGAACTCACTGGAGAGCTAGGTCGTTAATCTTTCCCGGGCACATTACAAGTTTCCATCATTCATGTATTTGTAATAATAATTTTGGGCGCTTGCCGGACTTTGTAGAGCCCGCAGCTAGCGGGACACATTGTCCATTAAGGACCTAGATTAACAACCTAGCCTCCCTAGGAGTTTTAGTTTTTTTTGTATATAAAATACCAAACGATCTTACTAAAGTTTTACTAAGTTTAAATATAGTGTTACCAGAAGAATTTATGAAAGCTAACCATTAACACTAAAGCTGTCTGTATATGCGGCACAAAGTGTCTCACCTTAGTTTGGAGTATCCATTGCCCGGGATCCATTGTAGCAAGAGATTATCTCTTGATTGTAGTCATAACCATAATAATTGAGGAGCCAGGCATTGGATCTTAGGCACCTTTCGTTGTTGCGGTTGACGGAGTAGTTCATTCGCCCTTCACCAATTTAATGATGTGACCTGGCCTGGATTTCCGGGAATCAACGCCATGTGTGGGTTGAGTTTATCCCCGAATACATTCTCCCGT
>JALIRR010009510.1:12500-15887 GCA_023091755.1 Montipora sp. Colony 1 RG-2022 | reverse complement strand
TTCATCCATACCAACTTTCCATCATTAAGATGAAGACACTCTAGCTCACAAGACTCTGGATTGAGCGAGAAGAACTCGGTTTCTAAAACATGAACAGCACCTGCATCAGAGCTACAAATTGAACGTCCGTCCGCAATGGTCCGGCAAATGAAAAGTATCAAAAGTATCATTCTTAATAATTTTAAATTACTCCAAAATGATCCCGAAACTGGTAGAATCTTTTCGCAATCTCCACTTATTTCATTCAAACGTGAAAAAAAAGGTAGGCAACTTTTTAGTTAGAAGCGCGCTCAAAACTAACGAGCAACCCGGCACTTTCAAATGCGCGCGCTCACGATGCAAAACTTGTCTTTTCATTGTTAACACTAGCAAGATATCGGGACCTAAGCGATGTGTTAAGATCACCGATCGTTTCACATGTACCTCCGCAAATGTCATTTATTGCATAACCTGTACGTTATGCAATAAATTATACATTGGCGAGACAGGTAGACGACTAGGTGACCGATTCCGCGAACACCTTCGCGATGTTGAGAAGAATGACAAGGATGCATCTAAGCCAGTCGGTCGCCATTTTAATCTCCCTAACCACTCCAAAAAACACATGGCTATCTGCGGCTTTTCCCTACATCTAGGTACGACGGAAAGCCGCAAGAATCTGGAACAAAATTCATCTTCCAAATCGGCACCCTTAATCCTCACGGTATTAACGAACTCTTTTCATTTAACGAATATATTCCTATTTTTCACGTTGTCATGTTACCACCAATAGCGTAGCTCCTACTCTACTATAAAACCTACACGTAACCCATAATCCCTCGATTCGCTCTGACGAAGGGCTAACGCTCGAAACGTCAGCTTTTAGAATCTCTGTACGGTGGCCAATTTACATTATCAACTCCGTTGATAAAACCAAATTTTTGGATACTATTGATAAGATACCGTGATGACGTGTGCAGTCTCTTCCGAAATGTAGGTTATTCTGCGAGTTACATGAATGTACCAAGTTCACTATGCCAATGAAATGTATGCCTATGACGATCCCGAATACAGTATTTGGCTAAGATCGAGGGGAAAATTTGTAATAAGTCGTTGAAAATCCGAGAAATTGTTCGCGGGACGGAAATGAGTGGGGACAGACTGCTGACCGGATGTTTACATCTCTATCGCCATTTGCACTGGGATTAACCCACCAACGCCGATATAAAATTAAACAAGAAACTACGGGTAGCCTACTTTGTTGAAAGTATTTTTAGCCGATTTCCTTTAAGTTCACAGTGTTTCAGTGGGTTTTTTTTATGTTACCATATCTCGGTAAATATCCAGTTTCAATTCCATAGTCCGAAGTCCACAGTCCACATTCATTGACCCAATGACAGGGTTAAGTGCGATCGTAACCTGCGCTCAGGCGTACTTTTCTTTAGAAAAGGTACACCTGATACAATTCCTTTTCGAGTCGACTGCCGCCCACCTGTCAAAAGTGATGTTATCTTGTGTCATGCTATAAATGTGAGCCAATCAGATTTCACCGCAAATGACCTGCACGTTGCGATTCAAGAGAAGATGACGAAAACAAAATAGAACTGTAGCAGTCTGGCTGGAATGTCTACGAAGTCAAACGTTATCCATACAATCAAAGCTACTAGTATTTCTGCAAATCCCACCCGGTTTTTATGTTTAATTAAACCAGCAAGGAACAAAGGATTTCCAGATAAAATCGCAGAAAAAAGCGAATCCTTCATGTTATCAGGTGCAATCAACAGTGCAATAATCCTTATTTAAACTCGAATATTTAAGTCAAAGATGGCGATAAAATATGCAAATATCCCTGAGGAAAATGGACTTTGAGAAATTCTAGTTTTCCAGGTGCAGCTACTCAACCACTATTTTGTAAGTGTCACTAAATCATTTTTCAGCGCCTCCGTAAACAACGTCTAGTTTCTCTGTCAAGCTCGGCTGATTCCGCGAATGTGGCAGCGCAAGGATCTATTGGCGGCTCATTTTGGATTCACGACTTGTTGCTTCCGAATATATTTCAAAAGACTTACTTGCTAAAATCCGACTTACTTGCTAAAATCCGAGCAGCACGATTATTTATACTCTTTTGACCAATGATTCTATTTTTTTGTGACGTTGTCGTAGTCGTAGCCGTCGTCGTTTCTTAAACTCCCTAATAAAATGGAAAGCTGTTGGTTGGGAGGATCGGGAATGCAGAGGAAGCATTGTAAAACTACGTGAATGTGATTATTTATGCTCTTTTGACCAATGATTTTATTTTTTTGTGACGTTGTCGTAGTCGTAGCCGTCGTCGTTTCTTAAACTCCCTAATAAAATGGAAAGCTGTTGGTTGGGAGGTTCGGGAATGGGGAGGAAGCATTGTAAAACTACGTGAATGTGACAGGGATACCACAAATCACTTGCAAACCGATGGCCTGTGCAAAAACCGGGAAGAAATCCGTGATTCTTTGCTCTGCTGATAAATACATGAAACAATTCATGTGCCCAGTGTCCAATGGTCTATTTTACAGTTGTGTGCTTAGTTACCTGGCCTACGAATAAAAGTGAGCCTGGAGTAAACCTCGGTAAGTAACGTCTGCGAAGCAGCGCAGAGATCCTTGTTCTGGACCCCCCGCTGCGTACCCAGATTTGAGTACGCGCCACGATTGGCCAGTTGAAAAAGGCTTTGTTTTCTTTGTCTGTGATCGCCTCCGATTGGCTGAAAGAATTTCCTTTGGAGTGTGCACCGGAAGCGAAGCCGAGTTGCTCGAAGCATGGTTAGCGCTAACCATTCGTTGAGCTGTATTAAAACCTTTCGGTTTTCATGGTATTTAACGTGGGTTAGCACTAACCGTGCTTCGAGCAACTTGGTAGAGAATGGCCGCGGTAAGCGAAGAGAAGTGGAAAGAAGCCTTTGAGGCAGTCAAAGCGCAGTTTGCATTGACCGATCTGCTTCCAGAACAGCAAGAAGCTATCAAAGCCTTTTTTAAGGGGAAAAATGTGTTTGTCAATTTACCCACGGGCTTTGGAAAGTCGCTTATTTTACAAAGTTTGCCCATTGTCGTGGACATTGTTTGTGGTAAGCCTCGCTGCTCAAGTGTTATTGTGGTGATTTCACCTCTGCGGTCGTTGATGGAGGACCAAGTGCAATACTTGAACAGCATTTGTATTCCAGCTATTGCCATCACCAATGTAGAGGATCCAGAAATTATTCGGCAAGTTTTAAACGGGAATTTTCTCGTAGTATTCGGTTCGGTTACCGCTCTATGGAGGGGAATCTTCAAAAGCGAAAGCTTTTCTGAAATGTTAATTGGAGTGGCAATCGACAAGGCTCATTGTATAACACAGTGGTAGGTAAATTTCTCTTTCTAACGCAGAAGAACGAGAATA
>JALIRR010009510.1:0-7500 GCA_023091755.1 Montipora sp. Colony 1 RG-2022 | reverse complement strand
ATGACTGTTCCCTAAAGCCATTTTTATCTGAGAAGTTACTACAGAAGAAGAATGGTAAGGTGTGAGTGAAGCAAATGGTCAACACTGCATCTGACATTCGCATGCAATGAGAACATAACTAAGCTTTATAGCGATCATCACATTACTAATATATCGCGAAGAATAAATTTACCTCCACTGTTGTGCTGATGGTAGTTGATGAGTTCAGAGATCGTAGGATATCTGTGTCTTTCATAGATATAAAACGCTCCATTCTCATCTTTCCGAATAGTGTAATGGTAAACTCGATCATCACATCTTAAAATAAATGACTTGGTGAGTACATAATGAATATTTTATACATGCATTTATAACATGGCGTGCGTTCTAGTCCAATCGAAATCCTATTAAACTATGCTCCATGTATTTATCTTTATTAAAAACTAGATCATTGGATAATGCAGTTCTAGAGTTTTGATTACCGTGCTCTACAAATATCAGTATGTGCACGCATCAGTTCTGTTGTTTTTACAGAACTAGACTCTTCATCTGCATGGTCTGGGTTGCCTGTGGTATTTGTTAGGCAAAAACAGAAGGAACTGAGTCATTTTTGCAAGTGGGGGTCATTTACTATCTGAATGTTTTTGGGTTAGATTAAAGCATATATTGTTGAAAAATGCTAGAGTTAAAGGGGCTATGTCACACAAAATGATGTAATTTCATGACACTCAAACTTCCCAAAAAGCAGGAGTAATGTAAACAATCTTCGCACTAGTAAGTCGTAGCAATAAATTGGATTAACCAGGAACTTAAAGAAATATTGTTGGCTTCCCAAATAAACTTATCTTACACTATAATTTCAAAACACATCTTTTTCTAATGTCAAAAACTTGGATGTGCATCAATCATTTGACAGAAAGAAAACTTTCCTGTCATCTTTATAAAAAATCCTCGCGTATCACATTTCAACCCAGGTATGCAAATTTGGTTAGCTCGAATATTACACAACATGATGAATTCACAAGGGCCGGAAAAGCTCACAAAAGCATTTTCCAGCGGAAAATTTATTGAAACAAACACCATATTTGCTATTAGAGTCAAAAAACCTTCCTATCTCATGGCGTGCTTTGAAACAAGAAACCCATTCGTGTCAAAATTAATTACCATACGCAACAAAATAAATTTCAGGATCAAAACCCTTTTGAAGCACAAAATAGACAACAAGCTTTCCTTAAAATAATTTTTGACTGTCACATTTCCAATTATTTTTTACCTGAAGACTGTGCAGAGGTGAGCTCAAAATAAATATAAATAGCCAGACAACAGTAAACACAGATGCATTCAAGGTGTTTGATTCTTTCTCTGAGTTTATTAAACCCATATCCAGCCAGAATAGAAAAAGTTACAAGAGAATTTGCCATTTGGTTTCAGTGTTGTACATAAGACTACAGTTAGCAAAATACTGATAACCGCAATTGTTGTTGAAGCCCATATATGCATTATTCGTCGCTTTTAAGACTCCGGATGTTCATTTTTTTCACAGCTTGTGTTGTTTATCGAATTGACGCTCCATTATTGTGCTCCAAAAGGGTATATTTTGTTTAAAGATCAAATAAAACACCATTCGCGTTACGTCGGCTTCGTCGCCATTGTTTGTACTGTGTCGACCTGATAAAAGCTACGCATTTCCACTACCCCCTGAAACCTACCAAAGATACGTGAAGGATACTAAGGCAGAAAAACAATACAGGGGAGCGACAGGTTTCCATTTCCCGACACGGGAAAAAAAAAAACGGAGGAATTCGACCCATTTTCAGACTGGATTGCCATATGGCAACCCAGCAATAAAGCAGGGAAGGTTTATGCATAAGTGCCCGTTTTTAATAAAACAATTATTCTTCTCGCGCTTCTTGGGTATGAAAATATAATTTTAGTGTTTATGCCCAACTCGGCGCTACGTGCCTCGTTGACTATCTATCATCTCATATCGAACGCGCGCTCGTGGAATACTTGTTAATTATAATCCATCAAATAGTCCAAACGCGCCACGATAATCCCCAATTTCAAAATCCAAATCAAGGCATCAAAAATTATAGTGCCAAGACGGGAGAACTGTTTGCCTTTGTGACAGACGAAGAAATAAACCTATTTGTCGATAAAGCGGTGCCAGAAAACACGCAACTTTTTACGCTGTAAATTTTTTTACGGTAAGCTGTTCGTAAAAGTTTTGTTTAATTTTTAAAGAATCTGACCCACCCACTTTACATTGCGCGCCTTTTTTGTTGTTGTTATTCGGGAATTTGGAGCGTCTACTTCCATAAATGGAGAAGTATCGCTCGAGAAAAATTTGAACAAAATTATGTCTGGGATTTTGAAAATTCTCGGGGGAGAATATTCTGTGAAATTAAATGGATTTCGATCAGAAAAACTGCAGACTGCTTTGCCATTTCGAGCGCATTTCTATGAAGCGTGGAGACGAATTTGTAGTAAATTCAAGAGGGAAAGACAGTTTACACCCGTGGTACCTAGTTGCTTGAACTTTTAACTGGACCTTTATAAGCAAGCAACCTATATTTATTTGATACCCAAGCAGTAGGCAATGGAAAAAACAAGACGAGATAGTTTAATTCGCTTCTTACGCGGTACTTCGTAAACAATCCGAGCAGTTAGCGATGAGCGATACCGAGTGAAGTAAATAAAAACATTCGCCAACGGGTGCAATGCAATACACAGTTGTAGTAGCGTTAGATGAAATGCTTTATTCTGCGTTTCTAAAATTTCTCCTTTTTCAAGTTTACCAAGTCTTCAAACGGATATTGAGTCCAACAACAATTTGATTCTTCATACTGTAAATTAAAACTAAGCTAACCTCTCTGACCTCCACAGTCACTTTTCCAGACCAAAAATCTAAATGTTGCACGCAAGTTGCTTTCACAAAACGCAGTCTTATTATCAGTGAGAAAACGAAATTAACAACAAAGCCTTTTTACTGATTGGGATAGAGATGAGTATTCTATTATAATGTTCCCCGAAGACTTGCTTTGCCTCTGTGTTCAGTGCCGGCAGCCTCACCGGGATATCGATCCGACGGTGAATTCGATGCTTGTGATTCCTTGCAAAGTATCTATAGTCCAATAAGTTATTTCTTCATTTTCCAGAAATTTTAATACACTGATTCTGATTGTTCCAGCCGCTAAACGTCCTCTGGTCCTCAAAGAATTCCCAATTGCGGTAATCTTCACTGGTTCAACAAAGATTCTGTTTCCAAACGATATGTTACGAAGAGAGAGTCATACAATAAATAAAAATAGAAACTGAAATAGGCCTTTTGCAGCCAGAGGTCACACGCCTGGATACTACTTAGCAACGCCAAACTGGAGAGCAAGCTTTCCAGTAAACAAAAACTCGATAAGGTCAATCCAGCGTGATTCTGAACGTTCTTCGAGATCATTGGGTATAGTTTACTTCCACTTCTACGATTACTGTAAGATCCACTTTTAAAATTCAGTTGTATTATTCTTTATTCTTCTAAAAAACTATCCTGGCGATCTTTCCTTTAGCATTAGTGATGTACAGGTTCCTATCGTAGACCATTTAGAACTTTTAGGCATAACTATCGATAACTCGCTAAATTTTAGCAAACACATTGGCAAGATTACAAAGAAAGTTGGAAATCAGTTAGACGTTTTGAGCAGGCTAAAGAACACTCTTTCAATCTCTTCGAAGATGTCCCTTTGCAACTCGTATGTAATGTCTTATTTTACTTACTGTTCTGCGATCTGGAATAATTGTAATGAGTCTGATAAGCAAAAGCTGGAAAGGCTTAATGTGAGAGCTCTAAGGTGTGTCTACAACAAACGGGTGCCCCTTCATGGTGATGATGACTACAGCTTAACTTTGTCCAATCGTCGCCTACAGGACATTGCTATATCAATTTTTAAAGCTGTTAACGGTATGTTACCAGGATATGTAAGTGACTTGTTTGTCGTACGTAATAATGTGAAGTGCTTCAGAGTTACGAACAAGCTAGTTGTCCCTCGTAAGAAAACTACAAACTTCGGTCAAAAATCTACAACTTTTATTGGTGCCAAAGTGTGGAATTCTTTACCGGATAAATTACGTTCAACGAAAATTCTTAAGGAATTTAAGAAGGCTGTGAGAGAACTGCATCTGTAATGTACAGATTTCTACGATTTATTGTAATAATTTTAAGAGTTAGGATTGTTTATTTATTGATATAGTTAGAATGTTAGTTATTAATTGATCACGTATATATATACATATACAATTTTTATTTATTTATTTCATTTTTCTCGGCATATTAGCATGTATTTGCTAGGGGCCTAATCAGCCTCATCAACCCGAGTTGAAGCTCGTTTTTTAGCGAACTGAAAGTTCTTTTGTTTTTAAAGTTGGCACTCTGATACCCGTGCTGCTACTCAACAACATGGCAATGTCGTAAGGTTTGTATTCACAAGACTCCTTTTAATATCATTTCAAGTTTCGTATTTGACTAAAACAAAAACTTTCGAGAAGCGGGTGAAGCCTGGATCCTCGTTAACAATCTGACTGAGAGCTAAGCCATTTTTGTGTCAATAACTCGACTATTTCAACCCGTAAGTATCATGCTATCTAGGCTTAACTTGGTTTTTTGCGTGTCTTCAGATATCCCGGCCGACGAAACTTCAGGACCTTCGAAAGCAAAATCCTGCTTTCATTGTTGTGTTCCCAGGTGCAATGGAGACTCAAGATTGCACAGTTAATTGCGCTTTCATAGAATCCCCGGTAGACCGAGAGATGATGACATTCGAAGGCAATGGCTTGTGAAAATACGAAGAGGCGAAGGCCCACACTTCACGGTAACAAATACTGATAGAAATTGACAACTTAAAGGACCAGCTTTGCCATATTCTGAAGCTGATTAAGAGTATTATTGAATGGTTTTAGATTACTACCAGTACCAGCGTTTGCTCTACACACTTCAGAGATGAGGACTACCCTACACCTAAGAGCGGCGGACGGCGTTTGCGTAAGAGAGGAGCCATCCCATTGATTTTAATTGGTCTGTACCAGTTAAAGAAAGAAGAAAAATTATAATAAGACACACGGATAGGTACTAAATGATGACTACTAATACAAAGAGTTTTTCTCCACTGTTGTTTTATCATCCCTACAGTAATCAATCATCTTTGAATTATGATTATTTTAATCATCATCTTGCTACACACACAGTTTGTGTACATTTGTTACATTATTTAATTTATGTCAAAATTTTTAGATGTATTGTGTTCTTGACTTTCGCTACTTACATTGAAACCCAGACCGATGAAAGTGATGATAACTAACAGTTGGACGGTAAAACAACTATCAGTGTTCAGTAAATGCAGGATGAAACCAGAGCCCTACAAGAGAGGTATTGGCCACCAGAGAAGAGCTTGCTAGAAGTAAGCTTGACACTGCAGCTGTAATTGAACAAGTCAAGAAAGTTCATGCCCAAGCCTCAGCTGACATTGAAAGTGTTAAAAGGCAGGCAGCAGAACAGCTTGCTTTTTGCAATTTTGGCCTTGAAAGATTGAGCACTAATAATAACTCAATAAAGTTTTATACTGGTTTCCCTTCTTACAAACATATTACAGACTTTTATGAATTTATAGGACCGACAGCAGTAACCATGCCCCACTGCTATGCTTCTGGGGAGAGTGAAAGCAGACCGGGAGGAGCTAGAACTATGCGATTAATTGACGAATTATTTGTCTCTAGTTCGCATGAAATTAGGGGTTTGAACAAGATATAGCTCGTCGTTTTAAAATTCACACGAACCAGGACGAACCAGTTATGACAGAATTTAAAGAATTGTAAAACTTTGGACCTTGGAAATAAATTGAAAACAGTCTGGTGTTTGTTCTACACAGTGGCAGGCGAAAAGAATGGGCATTCCTAGTATTATAATTATGGATTTGACTGTTCATAAAGAAAAGGTTATTGAACTTGGAAGGGAGTGTAGAGTTCTTAAATGAATACATAAAAAATTTTAATTGAAACGAGTGAATGTCGTGAAATTTTAAGAAGTTCAAGTTTCTTCAAGATGGGGCCAGAATTAGCATCGTAGGTAGAGTTGTTTACTATTCTTAGCGCTCGTTTCTGCAAGATTGCAATTCTTTGAAAGTTCGTTTTATAAGTGCCACCCCAAGCTAAATTGCAATAGTATAAGTATGGAAGTATCATTGAATTGTACAAACTTCGAAGACAGTATAATACCTATGGATTTAGATAATTTACTAGCTAATAGAGATATGTGAGATTTCCAGCTCAGATTGTCGTCTACAAAGACAGTCACCCAAAAATATGGAAGCAAGAGGAATAGGCTGCTCCTTTATGGAAACGTGAAATTCAAACAACTGCTTTTTTTTGCCGAGGTTTGAATACCATAAAATTAATCTTAGATAGATTCAGGGAAAGGCGGTTTGCTGCAAATCAAGTTGACAAATTATTTAGTTCTTTAATGTATCATTTAGGTAAACAGGGTCATTATGGGAGATAAATAGGTTTGTATCATCGGCAAACAAGATTACATCAAGCAAGGAAGCATTGTTCAAATCATTAACGTAAAGGTTGAAAAATAAGGGACCAAGAATAGAGCCTTGAGGCACCCCACATGAAATTCCCTGTGGGGAAGACCGAACATTGTTAAATTCGACAAATTATGCCCTCTCAGAGAAATAACGTTTTACCCATTCTAGTGCTAGACCACGGATCCCATAATTTTCGAGTTTGAATGTCAAAGAGAATGACATGATTTACCGTATCAAATGCTTTCGAAAGATCTAAGAATACTCGGATGGCGTATTCTCTTCTATCGAAAGCAGAAGAAATTCTGTCACAAAAATTGATATACGCGAGGCTAGGAGAACGATTTTTCCTGAAGCCATATTGATTATCACAGAGAACATTGAAGGTATTAAGATAATTTATAATACGGTTATAAATTATTCGTTCCAAAATCTTCGAAAAGCAAGGTAGAACTGAAATAGTTCTGTAGTTGCTGAAGAGAGCTTTGTCACCTGATTTAAAAATAGGAACCACACGAGCAATTTTCAATTCATTTGGGACGATACCGTGAATGATAGAGATTTACAATGTGTGTTAATGGAGAGGAAATACTGTTAATTGATCGTTTTATAATAGACATGGGAATGTTGTCAAACCCTGCTGATTTTCCCACCGGGAACTTACATGTGATGTCTACAATCTCCTCCTGAGTTGCTAAGTCTAGAAACATAGACTGAGAAGTCACTAGAAAGAAAAGTCTTATGCGAAGTGGCAGATTGAATCCGTTTGGCAAGATTCGGTCCAATATTACTGAAGTAATGACAAAAAGGATTGGCGATCTCCATTGGGTCAGAAATTTCTTGGTCACCAACCTTGAAAACTGAGTTGGGTTTAGGTCTCAATTTCTTGCTGTTTAGTACCTCATTAAGAAGGCGCCAAGTGGCTCTCATATTAGATTTTGACTCGTTTAGC
>JALIRR010009509.1:0-7500 GCA_023091755.1 Montipora sp. Colony 1 RG-2022 | reverse complement strand
ATTACTTTTGGCTTGGGAACATTTGTGTTAGTGTTTTTGGACAGGCTAACTGAGGCATTCACTCATTTGATAAAATAAAAATGAACAAAGGCGGCTTTTCTTACAGGTGTGGCAAGTTCTCTGAGTTGGTTTCGGAGGTCAAACAGTTCACTGGATGTAAGGAGAATCATGTTCAAATATCGCACCATCAGTGCCGCGAACTGGAAGTCTTCTTCTTGAACAATTATCTCTGACAATGCTCTATAAATGTCTTCTGCATTTAACAAAAGACAGAGTTGCCTAGAAAAAAATCAAAATAATGTAATCATAATCCAAAAATCATAAAAAGTCACTATGGCACACTTACTGTGGCACAGTCGGTAAGTGTGTGGCCTTTGCGCTAGAGGTCCCAAGTTCGATCCCCGGATCTCCCAGGCTTGTTTTGACTTCTGTCCGTTGTGTAGCTTACATGTTACACAGTAATAAGTACCTTTAACTCATTGACTCCTGAGAGTGAGACTTAATGGATTTTACTCAGCTGTCTAACGCCAGACGATTTTACTGGTCAATGGGGTTGTCCTAGGGTGAGGTTTGAATAGGTTAAATACCTGTAAAACGGAGCATTGATGCAGAGGGGGGAGTAAAATGAGCGCACCGTCAACCTCAGGTTTGTCCGTTGAATTACATGTACTGTTAAGTTATGAGTTATTGATGTTAAATAAGGTTACTTTGCTAATTACTTTTAATACTGTATTTGTCATTGCTTTTGATTTTGCATTTTGTTACCTGCTGCACATAACAAACTAACATTAAAATGACTTTGAGAAACTAGCTGATAGACAGACAGACAGACAGACAGACAGACAGACAAACAGGCTGCCTCTTTTAAAAGACCAGTAAAAAAAAAATCAAAAATCCATAGGCACTCTAATTTTTATATCAAGGCTTCCTTCCCCCTTTTTTTATTATTTGCTTATTATCTTTGGTCCCTGTTTTTCCTTCTTAAGTTTGCTCATTTTGAGAGTAGCAATAATTATAAAATAAATAAGATGAAAATAAGAATGACTGATAATTTCAAGAGTCAAGTCAATGAAGGTCGAAATGGCACTATGGAAAAGTAAAGTGGTGGCTGATGTTTCAAGTGCATATTATATAATTTAGCCCTTCGTTGGGGCGAATTCGATCTCTACTAACTGACTTAAAAGGACTATGTCATGTCATTAGTAGTAATGCAATAACCACCGGAAACTGTTAAAAAAAATTAATTCATAAAAGAAATACAGCAATAGGAAAAAGAAGCATGGATGGGAACAAATGGACAAAAATGGAAACTGATTGCATTTGGGTAATCTTGAAAAACGTTGGCCCAATGATTTACAAGTTTACAATGGCAAATCCCCTGGATAAAGGTTGTTTTTGCTCAGAATCATCTTGTTTGTGATGTAACGATAATTTTTATCATTAAAGGAATTCCACATCACTAATTTTGAGTTTAACCTTGTGATTAACTAAAGATTTCCCCTAAACACCCTTAAATAGTGTGAAGTTATAGCCCTTTATTAAACTGACTGACCTGGGCAACGTAACGCACAGGTTACATAAGAGTGGTTGGCCAACATTTTGTTTTCTTTAAATAGAGTTTCTTTTTTTTTATACGAAGGTTGGACTGGTAAGCTGTGACATTACAGTGTCTACACTGAATGACACACTACATGCATAATCATAATTTGTGTAAAGTAAGCAAATTACTTAATATTCAAAGACTGTGTAAATGTAACAAGTTTACCCGCTCCCCTCCACCAAATGAACACATTATTGCTTTCATTGATAATACTACTACTACTACTAATGATAATGATAATGATAATGATAATGAAAATGATAAGTCATTACAACTAACCTTAAAATAAAAGAGCCCCTTTCCTCAAGCAGCTTTCTATCTGTTCTGAACAGGAGCATTACATTGTGCATGAAGTTGTGAAAGTACTTGTTGAGCTGCCTGTGAGGGGCTGAGGACTGTTCTGAAGCTGGTGATCCCGTAGGAGACATGCTCTGTGGGGGACTGTTCCTTGGAGGACCTGCAGGTGAAGCCGAAATCTCTGCAAGAGCTTCTAAGTCCAGAAGAACAACCTAAAAGAACAGAGGCATACAACTTTCCTCAGGTTTGGAATATTGCAAACAATGTGAATAAAAATTGAAGGGTTATGTGCAATATTACCTTTCTTGTCAAATAAAATTAAAACAATAAAATAATGATCCTAGTAAGGTTTTTAACTTGCCTTTTTTTAACAGAAATTTGTTTTGACATTCAAGAAAGGATGTCCATTATAAAGTTGTATGCAGATTGTTCGAAGCAAATAACAATGATACAACAGGACGGTTTTCATATTTGTTTTTGTACTTAGTAAACTTCAAGGTGATGAACATGAATCCAGTCTTGACGAAAAAGGCAAGAAGTTTCAAAGCACCCTACAGTATTATAGGTGGTGACTAGCCAACAATGCATTGTATGAAAGTGAATATTATTATATTATTATTGCCTATAAAATATGGCTCTGTCTGACAAGGACTAGGAACTACATGTACCAAATTCACTAATTTGATTGGCTAAAATCAATATTGACCGAAGTCTAGATTTACCAAATGAATATAGACCGGCATCTAGCCCGGTAATGTTTTGCGGTAAAGAAAGTTGCAAACCAAAATGCTAAAATACTAAGCATTTTCTTTCACCAAATGAATATTTTATATTTATGGAAGTGCCAAATGATGAGAAAAAAAAGGAGGATGAGAAAACTTTGGCAGAATTAAATTCAGCTCATCGCCACTCATTGTCATTTGCAAGCAAAATGTCAGGTAGTACAAACCATGCAGTTACATTTATTTAAATGCATTAAATTGTTCTTGTTTGCCATATAATAAACATCTTATTAGATATGTAAACCATAGTCAGTCTGTATGGAATATTATTATATGGTTCTGTCTCACAAGGACTGGGAACTACCAAGTTCACAAATTTGATTGGCTGAAATCGATATTGACCGCGGTCTAGATTAATTTTTCCCATCTAGACCGGCAACTAGACCGGTAATGTTTTGCGGTGAAAAGATGCAAACTAAAATGCAAAAATATTGAGTATTTTCTTCTACCAATATTTATTTATGGCAGTGCCAAACAGCATGATGACAAAAGAGAGGATGACGAGCAAACTTTGACAGAATTAAGTTCAGCTCATCGCCACTCATCGCCGTTCGCAAGCAAAATGTCAGTTAGTACAAACCAGTTACATTAAACAAAATAATTAAATTGTTCTTGTTTGCCATATAATAAACATCTTATTAACCGAGCATAGTCAGTCTGTATGGGAGAATCTTGACCTCGGTCTTGTCTGTACTCACAACCTCGGTCAAGATTCTCCAATACAGACCTCCTTCTCGGTTAATAAGAGATAACTCTTGACCTCAGTCATGTGTACAGACCTCACTGCATTTGCCAGATCTGTACTCACGATTTCGGTCAAGATTCTCCCATACAGACGTCCTGCTCGGTTAATAAGAGCTAATAAAACCACAGAAAACAAAATGACTTGCCTCGTCAGAGGGATCTGACAAAGCCTCCAGAAGTTTTGGGAAAAGATCTTCAATTTTACCAAATATCTGTAACAAATAAATTATCAGTCAAGCAAAACATAATTTAATTTTGTGCCTCAAAAGAGTTTTAAAGTTATTTTTACTGTCAAAGGCTTCAAACTTTTAGGATTTGCACCTGCAGCCCTTAGCCCTTCACTACCAATATTTATTATTTTGATGGCAATTTTTTATTACAATGTCATGTACATTACATTAATGATATTACTCAATTCAAGATGAGATTCATGGCCGACGCACTTTACATTTCTATTAAAGTGAAACATAAAAAAGGTCACCCAGTATCTCCTTCACCCTACAATGCACTTCATGACTGCTTCCAAGCCAGAATGAACAGGACTGGGGAATGCTCCATGACAGCAAAAATTACTTTTTGACAACCAAATTCAGCTTCATTCATGACCAAAGAACTGAACATACCTTGTTTGGTGTTTTCATGTGAAGTAGTAACACCCATCTTAGTACGGCTATTCTGGTCTGTATGGACTTGTGTATTAACTGATTGGTAAGTACATTGACTACTGGGCCAAGATCCAACAGAGTTTGTGTTTCAGAAACAGCATTATCGCAATCCATAGACATGGCATCAGTATCAACATCTTTATCATCATCTTCTGTGATCAGTCTCATCAAACTCTGATTGACAGTTTTAGCAGCTTCTTTGATATTTATATACAGTCAAGGATGTGATCTTGTGATTATTTCTTTGGGGTGTCTGATTTCATTAAGGTAAATGATAACAGTTTCAGATACAGTGTACCAAGGCTTAAGGTTTTATTTGCTTATATTTCACTTTGCTGGTGAAAACTGGGTTTCAGGAAATAATATATTACTGTTCATGAAGTCCATTTAATGATTATTGTTCAAACTTGAACCCAGTGACAACAGGTCAATATAGATAGATAACTACTGCATGGCAATGTCCACCATCTTGCATTAATTTTTGGAACTTCCATGTTGCTACATTCATTCAACTGTATTATGCAAATTACTGCAATGCATATACCTTACTAACAGGACAAGGTAATATGCCGTCAAGTTTCACAATAATTAAGAATACTATCAAATGAACGCTATAATCTGCTGCCAGTGATCAGATGCTGGATGCAAAGAACTGAATGGACCCGAAACATAACAGCTTCTTTTCTGGCCAGGGGTATGCTATAGTTATCATGATTACATGTATATGTACATGTACCTAACATACATGTAGTAAGCAAATAGCCAGCAGACATGTCCCATTCACCATGACCAGATTTGGCTACAATGATGATACACAGTTCATGTAGGAGCTTGAATTTCTGGAGCAGAAGGCTGCAGCCATACAAAGTGATGAGACAGAATTGTATTATGAAAGGTTTATATTCTTCCCTAACATAAAATTTTGCTGGTAGTCTTCATGCACATGTACAAGTATCTGCATCATATGTAAAAACTAATTTGTAAACCACATGGGTGTGGACGAAATATAGGTATTCTTCTCACTCTGTATTTATCTCTTGAGGTAAATCCCAAGACAAAGCTATTACAATCAATTTTAATTATACCAGTACTGTATATTACCCTGAAAAATGTAATGTGTTTGCGATTGATGCACTAGTGGGAAATCTGAATAATCAGAAAAAGAAAGCCAGTAACAAATTTCCCATGAGGGAGGGTAACAGTGACATTTGGCTTGAAGATACCTTCCATCTCACTCGGTATTCTCCAACAGATCGAACAGCCAAAACTTTTGATACTTCGTAATACTTAGACATGCTTTCATAATTAACAAAAACTTACTTACATAAAACTTAGTGTAAAATAAGGCTTCTCAAAAGTTCATTCGTGAGACCTGACCTGCAAGAGCCTAAATTCTCATACAACAACAAAAGCAATGCCAATAGGGCAGCCTTCTCTATTGACCATCCTTTTAGACAGTGAATAAGAATTCTCGGAAATAATTTACTGTATAAAGGAGCACTTTAAAGCTTCAATTGATGTGCATCATACAATAACATACTTGTAAACATTAAAGGATATTTTGTTTGTCTTGTTCATAGGCCATACAGGGCAATATTGACTTTAGTATTCCAGCAATAAATGGCAACATTGTGCGTCCAGAGAGAGTTATAAACTCTCTCAGCCAAGTGATTGCAGTGAACTGGATAACATCATCTGAAACTTGAACAACACTGAAATGTGCCAACAGCATTTCATTATAGTCCAGAGTGGACGTTACATGTAGGCAAAGGTAACTTCATCACTATTAAAGCAGAAAATAAAGCTTTAAAATTTAATGTGGCTAAACATAATTTTCAGCGATTAGTTAAAATCAAGACAATGCTGTTCAGTGGCCACTCCCCGGACTTGATACAGAGCAACCTTGGAATCTTTTGAAGAGCTCCTCGTGGTGGCATTTACTTTTGCTTGGTAATGCATTAACTGTCCAGTTTGCATGGCCATTGTTCTTGCAAATTTTGCTTTCCTCAGCCTCCCTTCCTTCTTGGTACAGTGTATCTGGTTGGAATGCATTCCACCGATTGCTTCAGTGGGATGGTGCCCTTTTGGAGATGGCTTCTCAATATAGAGTTGTCATGGATGCCTACCACTTCCTCCTCGACAGATACCTTCCTGGTTCCCCCATCCAAAGCACCAGCTCCCAAGCTCATCTATTGTTGATGAGTTTAAAATTTAAAATGGGAGAAAAGTATAATACGTACGCATAGCATTGATGAGGCTCTACATGATTGTATAGATGAGGCCATTACCAGGTAGAATTAACAGCAATGCAGTTTGGTTGAATCAATAATATGATATTAGACAGTGATTAAATTATTATTATTATGTTATTATATTATATTATATGTTATTATTATTATTTGAAGTGGGCGTTATAGATGAAAGGGAGAAGAGATTCTCACACTTATCAAGACAATCTAAGAAACTGTCTCTATAAGTAACAGTCAGACACTTGAAAAATTCAGCCTATTTATCACAAATTAAAATATTAGCCAAATTCTTGCCTCCTGCCAGATGGGGTTCATAATCATTCCTACCAGTAATCATTATCATATAGGAGGGCTATGGAAGGGCTATGCAATGAAATCACAAGTTTACACTGTAATGTCTCAGTAATGTCACAAATGTCACAATGTTCTTTGGATGTTTAGGGACACCAAAATGGCTGTCTTTCTTGATGTGAAGATCTTAATTTATCTGTGGGAAATAGACTCTTTTACATACAGTTATGTGTACGTTAGTCGGTAACCTCTCCTTTAATTAATTTATGCAAGTGAGGCAGGAGTCGACCTTGCTATGCTACAGACCTCCCTCCTTTTCTTATGTTAACAATTAATGTTGTTCTCATTGCCAATTAGTTGGAATTTACATAAGAAAAGCAGCAAGGTCAACTTTAGCCTCACTTACATTCATAGGCAGCCTGAGATAACTAGTCAGCATACAACTGTAAAATAGTCTATTTTTAAGGGTCAGGGCGGCATAATGTTTTAATGGTGTACTGCAACATGTATATCACATTATCACAGACATGTTTACATGTACATGATCACTGCAACATAAAAGTTATAGAGGCAAACAGTAAAGTTTGTTTTGTTATATATTAACATCCTATTACCTTCTGGCTGTGAATGCACAACCAAAATATTGACCATGTGAGCAAAGTTGACATTTTTAGATTCTCTCTTGATGCCTCTAAGAAATTCACCAAGAATTGCCTCACACCTTGAAAGAAAAAATATGGAAAAGATGAGCTTCTTACTTCAAAGCGGTCAATTTAATACATGTACGTTGTATTACCCTTACAAAAACTTCTCTATTTTATTTGTATTTTATACCTATTTTATTGCTATCATACCTATTTTAATCCTATTTT
>JALIRR010009508.1:5000-15894 GCA_023091755.1 Montipora sp. Colony 1 RG-2022 | reverse complement strand
GGAAATTATCAAGGTAAAACACCCGAGAGAGGAGACACTCAACACGGACACAAAAAGGTTAGTTTGCAATGTCTCGTTTAAAAGCCAATCGTCGGTATTCAAGATGTTCTGTATATACTTCATGCTTGCCGGTACAAACCATTATCTATTGTGATTGCTTGGAAGTGTGTTTTTGATTCCCATATACGTTGGTATGGGCTTACATGACTGGTTTGCTTGTGGACTTTTTCTCGCACCATTAGCCAGTATCAAAAATACCATAATACTCTTTGTTTGTCCCTCCAAAATTTTGCATAAGCATTGTTTCCAGTTTCTCTTGGGACCATTGTAAGTCCCAACAGAAAATAAAAACAATGCTTATGCAATTTTTTGGGTAGGGTCGTACCTCTTGTTGAACACCATAGGTAGCTTAAGGTAATTCCTTAATATTGCATTGCGCATCCCTACTGCGCTCGATTTTAATGTCATTAGCGCGCGCACATGAGCACGTGCGCGTACAAAACGTTAGAAGTTTCCCTCAAACTAAGCCCGATAGCGAAATAAATGCTCCTTTTCTCCCAAACGAGCACGGTGAGCCCCGATTTTTTTCAGGTATTTGCTAAGAACAGTCTAATAAAGAACATATTTGAAGAAGAAAAAAAGTTTGATAGTAGAAGATTGTTTTGGAAAACAGTTCCGTAGTGGGTGTATTTTGGCCAAGGCGAGGACTTGAAGCTAACTACGGAACTGTCCCAAAGAGTGCACTATTCCCACCACAAGGCAATCAAAAACGGCGTAAATGAAGCTATGCTGCTTATGTGAATAAAAGGAGCTTTATTTTCAAAATAAAATTTCGTGTCTTTCAAGTAACCAAGACTTAATTCAGTATGAAGGTGATTCGAATTTTTAACGCGAAACCAGTAAAAATATCCCATTTTAAGGGCCTCTTAACACGAGCCCGGGTTGGACACCGACCCGGGTCAGTTCAGCGTCGAATATTACGTTTACATGAGCCCGGGTTGGGTGAGGGTTGGGTCATTCCTGGCTGACCCGGGTCAGTTCCCTTTTCGCTGGGTTGAAAGGGCTGGTGACTACTTGTCAGTGAGGAAAATGGCGGACGAATAATGCAATCATCACAATCATCAATTTGTGTTAACGTTATCGGCTATTTTGGTACAGGCTGCGCATGGGCGAGAACGCTGAACCGCGAAAAAAGTGATGTTCAAACAATCCCGGGTCAGATACGCCAGTGTTTACATGAAGAAATTGAAGAAATTTCAACCCTTCTAGCCGGGTCAACCCGAGTCTTGAGAAGGGTTACCCGGCAAAGGGGGCTGACCCGGTTTGACTACTGTTTTCATGTAAACGCTTATAAACATTTGACTGCAAAAGAGTTACCCGCCGCGGTGATTCAACCCGGGCTCATGTAAAGAGGCCCTAAGAGCCTGCTGACGCGTAAACAAGCATGGTGACCCCATTTTTTATTGCATTTTTCTTTATGTTCATATCATGAATGTTAATCATGCCAAGTTTCCAAAAAAGTTTGATAGTATCTAACAATTTCAATTTCAAGGGAATTACCTTAAGCAAAAGAAAGCACGAGTCGTCAAGTCAAGTCGAGTCGAGTCGAGTCAATTTTCATTTAACTCACACAGAATATTATGAACATAAAAGTTAGCATAATGTATACAGTAGTTTTACGACAAAATCGTGGATACAATACATATTGAAGATAGGAAAGAATCACAATAGTTTGCAATTCTTATGTGTAACAGTAAAAGGGGAAAAAGTATTAAGGAGAAGAAAGAACAATAAGTTACTAATTATTTGTTGCGTGTAGAGTTTGGGATACCTAAATCCTTGGTAAACTAATCGAGTCGGTGATATGAGCTTACATGACCTGTTTGCTTGTGGACTCATTCTCGCATCCATTGCTTATTGCGCGGCCGTGGGGCTCTGGATTCAATTCCTGCTCTTAATAAAAGAGACGTCTTTGAGTCACGAGCGGCAACCGGAAGTGAGATGTTTTCCTTGTTAACTTGTCTTGGCACTACTTCATATATATTATTAGGTATCTTTTCTCCATTAGAGACGACTAGATTGACAGTCTTTGGAGGGACTGCTATCCGGATATACGAAATCTTCACTTCCGGTTTCCCTCCGTAGCTCAAAGAAAAGCATGAAAATTCTATGATTCCAACTAGTCTCGATATTTGTAGCAAAATGCAATTTGCAGCTTGACATTTTGCCGTTTGCGGCAAACGCGATGCTCAGTCTCTCGATTGCCCTTGCTAAACAATGCAATAAGCGAGTTTTTTTCACTACATGAGCCTAAGTTTTCTATTCCGCTGGAAAATCTACTAAAAACTTGACCACTTCATCGTCCTTGAGTGAAAAGTTGAAAAAGAAGAATGGGTTGATTGATTTGTGTGTTTCTCCGCAGGTTCAAGCCTCATGAGTGAGTTTTCACGCAGAAGAGAAAAACGAGGCCTGACCAATGAACCCGCGCAAGGGTAAACTCTCTGAAACGACACTCTGAACTCTGTGTCAGTTTGGCAGAGCTGTATAGTTTTCTTGATTTGTAGTAGATGAGCATGCATTTCCTTAACTTGGTTGCCATGACCTATTGAGTAACCGAGCAACTTTTTAGCAGACGACTAGTGCAACAGCATACACTATGTTGATCGAATTTAGTAAGTTACAGTGTTTTTACCATTTACTTCGCCGTCAATTGGCGACGGAAAAAGATACAGTTATAGCTGTGCATAGATGTTTTATTCTTTTTTAACCGGTACATCTTAAAATGTATTTTTCACATTTTCGCACAAGAAATACTTTGCTATGTTTTCATGTATCACGTTTACCGCTGGAAAGTTTACAATTTTTAAAATGTGATTAAGGACGGTGCCTAATTCAATTCAATATATTTTGCGCGGTCTATGGGGAATATGTATAGGTAATCACATGAGGCCGAGTACTATTAAGGATTAATTGCACGAGTGTTTTGGAAATTTTCCAAAATTGCAATTAACAAGTGCAATTAATCCTTAATAGTACGAGGACTCATGCGATTACTTGTTTATCAATAAAGGGCAAAATTACTCTTGATTACCAAAAATGCCCTCGATTAAGAAAAAATGCCCTCTGTCTCAGCCAATCAGCGCTCAGTAATTTTGCCCTTTATTGATAAGTGGGAAAAGCAGATCTTAACAAGTGTTATTGAAATCCAAAAAAGAAAATTGGGGGTAACCACGCATTTTTCAAAGATAATTAATCAACAATATTTGTAAAAAGCTTTAAAATACATAGTAATGTTTAGCGTTTTTTTACAAATTGAAGCTTAACTATCAGAAAAATGCGAGGTTAGCCCCAATTTTCTTTTCGTATACCAAGAGCACTTGCTAAATTCTGCGTTCTCCGCATAGTTTTAAACCGCGCAAAAATATGCCTGTATTATTAAGCACCGCCGTTAGCAACTCTATGTCGGAGAACATGCGCCGTAGGGTTCTTATAGCCAAAACTTGGCTATTTGAACCTTACGGCGCCTGCTCACTCCTCGTGCTAACATGAATGCACCAATTAGAGACGCTTTTGGTTGTTCTTCGCGAAATCCAATGACAAGACACTTTGTTTTAGAGTTCCCCAGAGCTCTTCTCTCCCTCAGTCAAGAGAAGAACTCTGGGGTCGAGAATGCACCGATAGGAAATCCGAGTATCTGAAGATGCGCAGAACGAATGCGCAATAACAATAGCAGGCACCATCCTTAAGTGGTAGGTGTAAACGACTGTATGTAAAGTTACACTTGTTTACTCGATTCGGCTTTTTTAAAGCTGCAATAAGGGCATTCAGTTACAGAGATATCCATTGTATTAACTCCAATCACATCATACGTTAAGTAAACGGATAAAAGTGTTACCAAGGGTAACTAGACTAATTTAGGCAGTTATAGTGGGTTTTAGTAGCTGAGCACGACTGTCAAACGGTAAGGAGGTGAATAAGTACTGAGATATGAGCGAGATATCGTTAAGTTTAATCATTGGTGATAGGGAGTACCTTAGATTTTTTAAAAATGTACAATTGAGAATTTCCTTTGGTAATTTTTCTTGCCAACCGTCCGTAGCAAAATATATCTCTAGTAGGTTTAATATTGCGATTGTTTCTGTAATTGTTATGTTTAGTTCAGGTTTTCTTGCTGAGGCAGCTGATACAGTGTTTTCAGAGGCTGATAATTTCAACTATTAATAACATGGGTGACAAATTACTCCTTAATTTTTGCGCGAAATTTCAGCATTAATTTATAATTTCACACGTGTAATTACCATGTTGCCGTGGCAACATTTCTTACAGTGCCAAAATGGCGTCTTGTGAACGTAATTTTTCACCCATGATATTAATAGCTGATCAAATGGTATACTCGTGAAATTAGGGAATAATTTCACTTGCGTTTTGTCCAGAATCAAATTATTTACTTTTGGACAAAACGCGCGTGAAATTATTCCCTAATTTCTGTTAAGAAATAACTTTTAAGAATCCCAACTGGCCGGATTTACAAGTGGAGTAGAGAAATTGAACCAGGGACTACCAGAATCAAATTCAACGAGTGATCGAACGGGTCTCAGTGAACTCGAGATCTCCGGATCCGGGGCGCGCTAACCACTGGGGCCGGACCCTTCACCCCCCCCCCCCCCCCCTCCATACTACATATTCTGAAATTCGATGATGCTCATATTGATAAATTAAGAAAACTGACAAGGATTCATTGAGTGAATCTTTGAGTCTTAATTAGTTAGTTTGAAATTGGTAGTATAACATCGGAAAGTTTTCTTTGCCATTTCTGCTGCGTTTTCTTATATTTTACATAGCCACTTAATTTTGTTTGTTTTAGTCCTAGTGAAAGTTAGGGGTGCATGGATGGCGCAGTGGTGAGAGCGCTAATTTGCATGATAATACCAAATCGAACATTGCGGCCATCGTGAATAAGGTCTATTGCTTATGTAATTGTAATTAATATTTTAAAAAATATACAACCACACTCAAAAGTGTGGTTGTATTTTTTAAAATATTAGTAACACTTGTGCTATCCAGACCATTTGGAAAAGTAATTGTAATTATAATAATAAAGGTATATAAAGAAATGTCGCGTCTCCGTCGTTGGAAACTATTGGTTTTAAAAAAACGTGGTTTATAGACACTCTATAGCTCGTGTTTAAATCAAGAATAAAGACTGGAACGTGTAACCGTGACCCGCCGACCAGTTGGCTGAGCATCGGAGCAACACTCGGGGTCTTTAAATATCTGAAGAGAAAGGACTGCCTTTGTAATTACATCCACAAATGGTTAGACGTTCAAGTCTTTCTGTTTTCTGATAAGGTCTATAAACCGTAGGCCCCGTCTAACAACCCTTGTTCTTAAACTCATAACTCTGTGGGACGTTAAAGATCCCACACACTATACGGAAAGAGCGTAGCACGGCGTTCTGGTCTGTTGCTTTATATGGGTGGCATCTTTCACTTCCCTGAAGAATAGTAAACTGTGTAACAAGAATACAAAAATTTGGTTTTATCAACGGAGTTGATAATGTAAATTGGCCACCGTACAGAGATTCTAAAGGCTGACGTTTCGAGCGTTAGCCCTTCGTCGTCGCTCTGACGAAGGGCTAACGCTCGAAACGTCAGCTTTTAGAATCTCTGTACGGTGGCCAATTTACATTATCAACTCCGTTGATAAAACCAAATTTTTGTATACTACTTCCCCACCGACGCAGCACCACAGTTTCTTTAGAAACTACCCCTTCATTCATTTGTGTAACAAGAAGTCTGGCCACATTCCCCCAAACAGGATTGTAAATTAGTTGTGAAAATCCACGAGGGTAGTGACTAATACATGTACTTAACGTCACTTCACAAATATCATGCCTTCGATCTCTAATTGAACTGTCGATCAAAGTCCTAGCATGTGCAGCCTACATTGTTATTTCTAAAATAGAGAATGAAGAAAATCGAGGGATAGGAACGGGGAACGAGGAGTCTCTGATCGACGCAGGGATTCTCTGAGACCCCCAAAATGAACTGTATTATGGGATTGATGAAAAAAGGGAATAAGATTGTACATATAAGAGACAGGAGCCCATAAGTAAGAGGTTAATCCAAACAGAGCCGCTCTGCGGATTTGATGAAAACGATTTCGTAGATGATTGTTAACACTTCAGCCGTTTTAAATATTCTAAATAGGTCATTTTAATGTCGTGAAATACTTTTGTCGTCGCAAAATTAGAAGCAGGCGGGAAGCATGTCTTTGGTCAGTCCGTAAGTGGCAAAGCACTCGACGCCTATACCAAACATCTTGTAGCTCTTTGCATTAATGACCTTGGTCCTCCATTCTGCTCCACGAAATGTTTCCTCCAGTCATTCTCCAAAAGTCTCAAAAACCAACATTTTCACTCTGAATTTGTTTTTAGCGAAGCTCCGCGCGCCCGCGGAGCACCATGCTTAAGAAAATAAGGCAACCCATCGACCGTCTGTCGGGCTTTTCATGTAAAATAGAGACCTTAAGATCGGGGTTTTTCGGCATTTCCCGCGAATCGCGAACGTCAGGAAGTCACGTGACCAGTGCGTTGGCGTCAGGTTTACGTTTGAACGGCTAGACCACGTTCTGGAGGTAAGTGATTTACCGCAAGGTTTTTTGCATCCTAAAACATCACAATCCCACATTTGAAAGGAAATACTACTTTTAAAACTATTTTGCTTATTAACTATCGAATTCTTTGTCATAGAAACGTAATTTTGAAGAAACGTGGCAGCCGGCTATTTAACCCGGGCGAATCTTCAGTCCCAAATATGGGCAGACGGCGAAAGTGAAACCGCTAACCGCAAACCGTGGCTTGCCGTTTGTCGTAAGATCGCCAAATCTCGATATCATCATCATATCATCATCATCATATATCTTTATTTACCGTCGGATTTTTAATCTTTACTTGGGAGAGTAAGGTGTCTTATACCTTTTCTTGGAAGAGTATAGACCTCTTTCATAAGAGTCGCCAAATAAAATACTTTGAATTAACATTTCGTTGGCGTTGCTGTCATGAAACTTTCCAGTCGTTCGAGGTGCAAGAATAGATTCCTGAAAGAAGTCCTTGACAAGTCTTCGTTCTTCCTCTATTTCGGACCAGAAGTTGCCTTTCTTCAGAATACTTCTCAGTCATTGATTCCTAATTCATCATCATTGCTTTTGGGATTCGAACAATCTCATCATCACTCCACAAGCAAACAGCGCCCACATGAATCGGACTGCGTCCAGTGTTCGAACAATTGATCGCAGATATTTGATTGCTCGGTAAATTCTCCCTGATGGCCGCTCCGGCCAAGGATTGTCCTACAAGAGAGGAGAGGTAAGACCAACACCCAATTAAAAAAGTGAAGCGAGAAAAAAATTGACATGGAACAAAGAGAACAAATAAATAAACGAATCAACAAACAAATAAAAAGGTTTAACTTCAGCAAAAATCTTGTACAAAAGTGTATGAACGAACCTTAGCTAATCCATATTGACTTAACCAGTTGATCAAGGAAGGTTCATTAACAGCGAGGATTGGTAAATACTCTCTCACCCTTTCGCGCCACCACCAATTCTTTACCAGCCTAAGGAGACAATGGACAAAAATAATAAAACATCAAAAGCAAGTGCGTCTGCACTCGAATGTAGTCTGTGAACTGAAGGCTTGTTGTCCAATGTCATATCAATTTTCACGCTAAGTGGTCGAGCCTGTACTACACTTTGTAAGCTTCCAACTGGTTCTCTCCTGTCAGTTGGGGTTTTTCAGCACGTTTTGCTTGAATTGAAATATTTTTATCCCAGCTTAGTGATGCAAATCGTATTCGAGTATAGCCACTGCGAAATTGTGCCATAAAAATGATACACATTTGCCCTAAAAGTGAGTAGAAGCGTTTGAAAAATCAATCATAAATATTAGAGTAAAAATAAGAGAGTCTAACGCTGATCCTCGAGGTACTCCTGCACCAATATGATGTTCATAGGTTGTATACGGAGTTCCCTGAGTCAGCTGTAAATAGCTTTTCAATTTTTCTGCTTTGCAAAATATCCCGCGCAGCCGCAGAAATGAAATAAATATACATCGGTGTATCCTAATCGAGTTCGAGCACCATACTGAAAACTGAGACCACGTGTTTTTTCCAGTTCTGAACTGGAAAAAAACAAAAACCAATGATTCAAGCAAGTTGTTTCTGACCTCTGTAGGTCTTTGGATCAACGCAAATAACTTGAATTTCACGGGTTGTGCTGTAAAGGGTGTACTTAACAATTATTCCATGAGCGGGCGTTGGATATAGCGCCGAGTTGGCTATAATCATCTCATATCCAACAAGCGCGAGTGGAATAATTGTTTTATTAAAAACGCCCCCAAAATATAGAAAACTAGACTACAATAAAAATAAAAAGTTCCAAAAAATCACGCATATGCTTGCCGTGTTTGTAGATCATGGTATAATGGTTCATAGCCCATGATGGCTTAGCCAATCAAAACTCTCAAATTGCATTATCCAATGATCCAGTTTTTAATAAAAGAGTATATAGAGGTAGTCAAAGGTTTCCCGTGGGTATTCAAGGATATATAGCGGTATGCAAGGGAATAAAGGGGTATACAGATGTATGGGATTATATGAGTACAGGGGTGTGCAGCGGAAACGACCAAAGGCTATTTCTTTACAATACTGGATGCGTAGTAATTAATTATTCCATTCTCGCTTGTTGGATATGAGATGGTAAACAGCCAACGAGGAGTGTAGAGCCGAGTTGGCTATAACCAGTCTCATATCCAACAAACGCGAATGGAATAATGGTTTTACTACATTTTAATTCAATTCTGAACACTTGGACACTTAGAGATTAAAGCCAAATTTTATTGGATTATTCTATTTAATCAGTGTTACAACCGACCGCAGTCAGTTTCCATATTAGGTCATACGGTATAGTAAGTATCATTATTTACCCTCGGATTTTTAGAGTAGCTAGTAGCTAATATCTCCAAACATTGAACAGAACAACTTAAAGAATCCCAACTGAACGGAGGCAAACCAGTTGGTTATTTACAAGTGCAGCCACGAAATTGAACCAGGGACTACCTGGAACAAATTCAACGAGGGGTCAGAACGTGTCTTGAACCAGGGATCTCCGGATCTCAAGGCAAGCGGCCAAACCACTGGGCTGTACTGCCTCCTGTATAATGAGCTGATAACCGAGATTGACTGAACCAATCAGAAAGCTAGAAAAAGCATTATCTGAGATGAACGAGTAATTTCTATTCAACTTTTCACATATCGCAATTTTGGAGCCTTTTTTTCTCTCCCTTGAACGTTCATGTTTCCGTTCTTTGCAAATACGTTCCACTGGTTTAATTTTCTCCCTCCATTTTTGATATCCAGAGCTCCGAGGTTCCGCATACTAACCTGTTGTTGTGAAGCACATCCGAAAGCGAGGAAATATTACTGGGCAACTCCGTGTAGTGGTACTTGTAAAGTTGGGCTCTGATGTAAATCGGGGGTTTGCGGGGAAAAGGATTTTTAGCCAAAAGATCTAGAACTTCTTGTTTTCCTTGAAGCAGCCTAAAGACCATATGTACAAACCAAGGATTGTATTCATAACTTCCCAGCGCAGCAAACCATATTTGCCAATCAAGGCGTGGTTGATGAGGCGCTGGAAAAGAAATGAACAAAAAAAAAAAAAGTAAGAAGAATGTGGCAACGGCTTACGACAAAACAAATCACCGACTTTTGACTTAACTGAGTTAAACTCTAAAAGGCCTATTTAAGAAGATGCATTCCATTAATTCTTGGTAGTGGTTGGTTGGTTGACTCTTCCCTCTCGGGCGGAGAATATGGATAATATGCCTGCAGAGAGATCTTCACCCAAATATATTGACAAAGTAGTCTTTGCATCCTTGTTTTTGTCATACATGTAGTAGCAAATACCTTTCCTCTAAAATTAAGTCTTCCTGGGAGGAGCCCTTGACTATCATTTACCTATTTTGCAATCTCAGTAGCAACGAAGTAGCTACCAGGAGGGACTCCTTTTTGAGTCGTTTGTAAGGAAAGGAAAAGAAAGGAACTTTATTTAAGTGTCTAGTCTTCTGGCACTAGAGCACTAACTGGGTACACTGTAAACTGAAATCAACAAATAAACACAAGTCAAATAAAATGTTGGTTTTTGAGGAGAGGGGAAAACCGGAGTACCCGGAGAGAAACCTCTCGGTGCAGAGTGGAGAACTACCAAACGCAACCCACATAAGACGCCGAGTCTGCGAATCGAACCCGGGCCACATTGGTGGGTGGCGAGTGCTCTCACCACGGCGCCAGCCCTGTGAAGCCTAATCTTAATCCTAATTATATATTCCAGTTCACCATACAACTTACGATCTTACAAAAAGTTGTAGAAGACGAACAAGAAATGGACTCGCAACATGATTTCGTAACACCAATCCCATCCACTGACACGACATTCATCATTACGTTTATGGTGTTGTTGCTTTTCGGCGTTAAACTGACCAAAGTTGACGTTTGACCCATATCATAATTCTCGTAAAGAACCTTACCAACTACTGGAGGAGGTCCCGATAAATTCCCAGGTTTATAGTGAAAGTGATATTCCTAAACAAAAAGACAAATTCGTGTCAAATGAAACTGAGACACATTTCAACAATAATTTTTAACGTTTCTGACTTACGGAGGTCGGAAGTATAAAAAAACTAAATAAACAAATGTGTACTGCTGCGGGAAGCTAAGGTGTTTTTCTATTTTCCGGTGCTGTTTTCAAAGCATTCACTCTTTTCATATTTAAGCAAAAGAGGACGTTTTCCGTGTTTCCATAGCCTCATCTAATCACGAGGGGGAGTTGAGAGAATTCG
>JALIRR010009507.1:12500-15898 GCA_023091755.1 Montipora sp. Colony 1 RG-2022 | reverse complement strand
GCAAACAACACAAGTTCGAGAGGTTATAACGAACACCTTAGCCACGCAGATGATTTGTTTCACGTTCATTGAATGTTTATCACCTAAGTAGTAAAATAGAATGATAACACAAGTTACTTCGACGTTTTTTTTAATAAAAAATGAGCAGCTAACGAAGTAGGAAGTTAAACTGTCAAAGGAAATCAAAAGATATATAATTATTATAAAAGGTACTTAATTCTATATTCTAAAATGGACCTTGAGCAATGGTATTTCAATATTTTGACGAGCCGATTTTCCGCAATTTGCCTTTTTTCCAATGTTTGCCCCCCAGCATAACACATGGCTAATTTGCATGACAATTTGAAAACCAACATGGCGGCTATCGTGAACAAGGCCTATTACTCACGTTCAAAGCTGACCGATTGGACATCAGAGGGTTGGATCCAGGGAAAAGTGACGTCAAAGGCTCACTACCTTAATATTTCAGCTTGTGAATGCAGCTTATTATATATGCAAAACGCGAGTTTGAAACTCTGAAAGCCCAAAACTCCCGTGCTGCATATTAATTCGGCGGCGTACACCCGCATTGCATTCTTAAACTAGTGAGCGTAGCTTTGACGTCATTTTCCCCTCGATCCATCTCTCTCAAGAACTTAAAGTAAGTAATGGCGGACCATTAAATAGCAAAATTCCAGTTAAAATAAACAGTTATCTTTTTGAAATCAAGGCTTAAAACTTTGGTTGCTTAGTGCTTAGTTAACATAGTTTGAAATCCAAAGAAAAACCTCCATAGCGTTCCCCACTCACCTGGTCCATGTTTTGATGAGGACGACGATTCTGGACCTAATTCTAACAGCACCTGCGAGGTCTTAGGTGCAGTGGACACAGACACAGCGGAGTAACCAGATTCACTCGATGCGTAACCATGGTAACTGGGACGTTGATGACGATGATGGCGGTGTCTTCCTGTATTGCCATCCTTGACTCTGGCCACAGAAACTCTTGAGTGAATCACGTCTAGTGCTGGAACCATTCCCCTGAAATGCAACAATGTCAAGGTCGACTCGTTCTGCTCAAATGACGTTGGATGCTGGATCTAACTAGGTGCAAAGGTACTGGGAAATTTAATTCGTTATATCGGGGTTTCCTTGCATAAAGGTTCTGTTTTGTACAGTTAACTTAAATTGACTATTTTCACCATCCCATAATGCAATACGTTTTGGAGGGGGATCTTCACTTAAAAACAATACAAGTTAATTATTCTTGGGATTGTATCATGCTTCAGTGACCGGATAGCCATTGTTTTAATGCAAATAACCTCCCAAAATGAACTGTATTGTGGGATTGGTGAAAAAAGAGAGAATAGGGGTAAGATTATCATTTGCTTTACCCATAGTTAATCTAGGGACTGGTTACGAAACCCTGGGAGTTTCAAAAGCAGGAACAATACGTCGCTATTAGATGTTAAACCGACCGTGACCCTGCACAATCTTTTGTTTTTGGTTCGCAAGTTAATTTCGAATAAATTAGTCGAAGCTTTTGATTGGTTATCCTGCCGAAAAAAGTGTGTTTTTTACCGCAGGCATAATTATACAAAGCTTCATTTAATCTAAATTTAAATGTGCAGGGGTGAAGTGCTGGTTGAAAACCTATCTGCCATCATGAATTTTAAGTTTCACTAAACTTAAAAGGCCAAGAAATAAAGTTACAGCGAACTGATTTTCATTTCAATTCAGCAGAATACCAAATTTTGGGTGCAACCTCCTTGTCTTCGTCAGGACACATGTACAAGGAATAATAAGAACTTTACTAATCATAAAAATTACAATTTCCTCGATTGTGACTGGTTTAAAAAAACTCCTATTTTCCACTAATTCACTTGGCAAGTTGTTATCGGACAGTTTGTTATCAGACAGTTCAATACCCCAATCACAATCAAAGCTGTAGTTTAAATCAACCAATCACAACCTTGGTTTCAACCACCACAAAAACAGTGTACAGACTCCTAACTTGGGGCTTTCTTTCTTTTAGAGCGCCTCCTCCTTTGTCAGTCCTCCAATGCAACTTTTCCCTTTCTTTGATAACTCGGCTCTTCTTCTTTTCTCGGAAATTGTAATTTTTAGTATTAATTAGTAACAGGACTGAGTTGAGTGCAATTCAGTCTGTAATCATACTCGTGATAAACAAATCGTACTCCCGCGGATTTTGCTATCACTCGTATGATTACAGATCGAATTGGACTCTGCTCAGTCTTATTACCATTACTAATAGGGCGGTTTATACGAGAGAAAATAAGCCGCGGCTTACTCTGGCCGCAGCGTACATAATACGCGAAAGGAACTATTTATACGAGTTTAAACTCCCAGGCCAGGATAAGCCGCGGCTTGAGAAAGCCGTGAACGTAGATTTTGTACCATTTATACGGGATGTTTGCGTCTTGTGTAAGCCGCGGCCAGAGTAAGCCTCACCTTATTTTCTCTCGTATAAACGGCCCTAATTGCAAAGGTTATATATAGCAATTATTGTAGTATGTCCCGTTGTGATTGATTGGTTTTGGAAAGTTCCATTAGTAGTGCTCTAAACTTAAAATTAAATTAAACAGCATAAGTTTTGGAATCAAATTATGGAAACTCGGAAAAAATCCAAGCTCCAGATGGGATTTGAACCCACGACTCTCCGTGATCTAGTCGGATGCTTTAACCACTGAGCTTATGGAGACTCTACAGAGAGTAAGGGTGACATTTGGGCCTTTGACTAGAACTACATCACGCAGTAACGGAGTTAAATCACAACAACCCACATTTCACACATGACCCACTTCGGCGGTTGGTTGGTTGTAAAGCCTCAAAAATATCGATATATCATAAGCCACCATCCTTGTCCACGATTGAGTTTAACAAGGGTTTGGTTTCTAAACAACCTTTGGTACTGCGTCGGTAGAGAATGAAACACGAAAATTTGGTTTTATCAACTCGCGCGACGAACCAACTTTTTATGGTTGGACTTAGTTCCCTGACGAGTGGTGCCTTTTTTACCATTCGTTTCAGAAGACTCTTCCCGATTTCTTTATTGAAAAAATATTCTCACTTACGAGTCTGGGTCGTCACTGGTCGCTTTACTGTGTCTGTGCTTCGATGCTGAACCATCGCTTCGGGCATCAGCCTCACGATGCCTATGTCTATGATGATGATGATGTGACCTGAAAGCAAACAACGAACGACAGATAATAATCACCTCTGTTTCTACGGAACGATAACTGTTAAGGTCGCAATCCAACAACATGGAGTCCAAGATTCCAAAAGTTATTTTTCCAGCTATGTATTACAAGAAAATGCAAGTTAGGGCTATCCTATCAAAAAAGGCTGGTTCAGCTTTAAAAATGTACTTGAAACAAATATTCCTCTCGACTCTTTGTT
>JALIRR010009507.1:0-7500 GCA_023091755.1 Montipora sp. Colony 1 RG-2022 | reverse complement strand
TTGGAAGTTGGATCACCCTCAGTCTTGGTTCTGGATTGGAGAGAAAGACGATAAATTAAAAAAATCTTAGAGGAACAATAACTTCGTCCACTCTTTAACGTGGGAACACGCTCTCCATTTTCTTCGATCTGCTCTTGAATGGTGTGCTCTCAAAAGGTATTCATTGAACACTCTATGCTCTAAGTCTAACAATCTCAACATAAAACGTTGGAGACTGTCTATCTGAGCAAATTCTTTCTCTAGAACTGGAAAAAAAAGGAACCAAATTCCTTTATCTCAGTTCAAGAAGGCTCACCAAAAATTAGATAGAGATAGATAGATAGATAGATAGATCGTTCCTCCATCTATTGTAACGCATGATAGAAAAGTTTATAACGTATAAAATAAGGTAACCATCAATGCGTGAAATTTTGGTTTTGGTTATGACGTCATCGTACCACCGTCCATCCGCAGGTACAACCTTTCATGCTGGAACCCGCGTGGTTTTGGCGGGAAGTTTCATGGTGAACGTACAAGACAAGACAAGCAAAAAACAATCTAAGTATCTTTTCTTTTTTTTTTCGTTTAACACAACGAGAAAAGGAGAGAAAGCAAAAACAAACCAGTAAGCGAGCGACCGGTAACGCGAAACTCAGCGACTTCAAGCACAAGACAACAGACGAAATATGAGTGACAAACAAAGCGAGAGAAAATAGGCCGCGAGAGAGCAAGAAACAGCCAGAATTAGAGACGAGATTATAGAGACGAGCAGCTGAAGAAAGAGCCAGCACGAGAAACCAGGCTGTATAACGGCGACGAAAAACGGGAAAAGAGCAACCAAGACAGAGGACATGAAAATCGACTAATTTAAAGCAATGAGCAGGCCGGACTGGTCGTATGGTAAGCACGCTAGTAACTGTTCGTTACAAAAAATATCCAAGGGTGTGCTCGACTGACCCTGTCACCGAATAAGAATCGTGGTAGGTCTGGCGTTTTGAAGCACCAAGGATAGTAAGAATATATTAAAAATAACATTTTAGCAAGTGTTCGACAATGTTAATAGGGCCGTTTATACGAGAGGAAATAAACCGCGGGTAACTCTGGCCGCGGCTTACGTAAGCCGCCAAAGGAACTATTTATACGAGTATAAACTCCCCGGCCGGGATAAGCGGCGGCTTGCCGCGGCTTGAGAAAGCCGTGAACGTAGATTTTGTACCATTTATACGGGGTGTTCGCTGCTTACGTAAGCCGCGGCCAGAGTTAGCCGTGGCTTATTTTCTCTCGTATAAACGGCCCTAATGTGAATCTCCGAAAAATCGAACGCACCCTAAAAGCAAAACACAATAGCCTAAATATATCTACAAGTCCTATGAACCTGTCTAGATTTTTCCTGGACGTTATCCTGTTTGTTTTTAAAACTTTAGTTCTATTACCGACTTCATTAGGATTAAATTAAATAATTTACTCATGTTCGGCAATACGTTTATCACTTACACAGTTCCATTTTGACCTTCCACAGGAACAGTTATAACTTCTGTTTGATTTTCCGATTGGCTGAAACGTTTAATCTGGACTTGTGATGTACTGGTTGCACTAATTGTAACATTACTCACGGCTGAAAGGAAAACATCGCATTAGTCGATCCGGAAGAGGAATTAAAACATCCCCAGAATTGAACTTGTGACATTTTACCTACCCTCCCCAGTGCATATTTAAGTCACGTCCTTGTGTTTTCGCTATGTTATAAGATCTCACAAGTGCGCCTGGGAACTATCCTAGGCTCTCATTGTTCAAGGGCATTCGGAGATGCGGAAACAAGTCATAGCCAGTCCGTTCGACTCCTTTAGGCAAAGAAATCAGTGATCTGGTGGAAACAAGTTTAAGGAAAGCTGTGTCTCGAGTTTCGCAACACACTATTATTTGCAGCAAATCATGTGCTCCACACACTGACAAAACCATGTTTTAGTGACTGATGCAGCTGTAGTTTCAAGGGTGGAACATGAACATCACCAGGGCAACAAAATAAGGAGAGCTCACCTTTTTCTACAGACTGGATGCTCAACCTCCTCTCGTAACGTTTGCTGGGTTTTCTACTCAAGAAAAACAAACAAGCTACAGGTAACTGACTATGGACCAAGTGCCACATCATGTTCTTCCCGTGATTAAGTGAGTGTTCAGTGCATTTTGAGAAATCCTAGTAAATGAATTGTTGACAATGAAATGTAGTGAACTTAGTGGCTACTGGCTCGATATCCCAAACAACTAAGCCTGCTCAGAGGCCACATTTTGTCGCTGTTATGGTTTTAAAATGGTTTTCTTGGATCTCGAAAATTTTGCTGAGGTTCTTTTAAGAGGGAGTAGGATAGATGAAAGTTACAAATTAACATGCCAATAATTTTGGATTCAAGTTTGGAGTTTGCATGCCAAGGAAAGGCACAGTGTCCAATGACTGCAGGTCTGCTTTAGTTGCTGTGTTACTATCCACTAACAGCTACTTACTGAGCAAATCACAGTAAAACTAAAGTAACCCAATAATTTTTTCCTCTTGTTGAACCATTACTGTATAAGTCCTTGATGAAGTTCCACTGTCCGGGAGAATTTAGCCCTGTAATAAGGACTTTGATGACTGACAATAATCTTAGCAGAGGTCTTCTTCTACAGTCAGTAACTTGACTGGCGACTGCAAAGTACACTCTGCTTGGAAAAACAACAACAACAAGTCCCTCTTTCAACTACACTTACTTGGACAATCAAACATTGTCCAGGTAAGTTTTTCCTTTAAACTATTGGTAATTACAGAATCCAGTTACTATTAACAATAATTATTATTAATTTTGGTTCCCAGTACATTTAAATTACATTAAATTTTGTTCTATTTCCTTGCTTTCCTTGTTTCATTTAATTCTTTGTTCTCCTCTTTTCTTTCTTCCTTTCCAGAGTGACACTTCATTTACAGAATCCTTTCACAGCAAAAGGTGCACTCCACTCCAGATTTCTTTCATATTCAAAGTTTCTGTTAAACTAACTCAAATAAAACTCTTTAAATTCACACCTTTTTACTTCTGGATCAGACCGTTGAATCTTCTTTCCAACGTCTAATGCTTCTTTCTGTGTTCTTCCACTTTCATCATAAAAAAGAAAACAAATGAATGACTTCCATTCAGCATAACCAAACTTAGTCTTGTCAAGTATTTTGACAAAAATCTCATTGAACAATGCAAATAATTATGTACCTGTATCTATAGGTAGAGCTGGTACGAAACAAGCCACTTTTGCGACGAGGCATAGATGTAGATTTATCCAGTCTGTAAATATATTCAGTTTTTTCAGTTATAATTATGGTATGAAAATAAAGCATACAGATTATTTTTAGGCTTCTTGAGACAACCATGGACGTTCAATTTTCAGAATATATCATGGCTGAGGATGTTTTGTTTTCTCCGCAGAACCAAATGAAATGATACTCCACTCTTAAACACCTACGTATTGTGCTCTGAGCATCCAAAATTACAAATAGTCATTAATTTATACTGTAATTAGATTTCACTTCTTTACTCAAAAAATGACCTGACCACAAATGCCAACCTGAAAAATACATGGTGCTCCAAACAACACTTCCAGAGATGTTTGCAGGCAGACTTGGTTGAAAGATAAAATTTGAAGGTAAACTCATGATCCTGTCAACAACCACAAACAATAACATTAATGATTAATGATACAACGATTTAGACATCCAGAGATCCTGGACTCAAGACATGTTCTGCTCACTACTTAGTAGTCGATGGTTCACTTGCAAATAGCCAACTGGTTTGCATCCGGACAGTCGAGATTCTTGACAGTTTTGTTGTTATTTTGTTCGCTTTACCAGCTTTCAAAGTCTTCTATATACAGCAGAGGGGTAAAGTAAGTTTGTATATATCATAACTGGTAGAAGGAAGACAAGCTATCTTATTTTGTGTGCACGCAAACAAACAGAAACTTAATAATGGTCTACCTCAAAAACTCAGACAGATAAGAACTGAATTAGAACCTTGATAACACAAAATTAAATGAAACTGTTTGCAAAAAGAATGCAGAAAACTCCAGAAATTACCAACAGGTCATTGCTTTGAAATAAGAAATACTACATGTACGTAACATTCTCATCTAAAAAAATGGCTTCATTATGTTCAGAGCCATTATTTATGATCAATGTTGCAAGTAAACCCCCTTTATTACACATCACCTCTTTTCCTTTCACAGATAGATAAAACTTTTTTCCATTGAAATCCACCTTTTCTATTTTGGACCTAAACAAAGCATGTTGCAAATGATTCAACATTGAATTCAACAATAAATTAATTATTAATGCTGTGTAACTAGTGTGTAACTAGACTTGATATAAAGTCAAAGAGTTGAAAGCCAACATTCGTGAAATAGTATTAGCTAGGGAAAGGAGATCTACGAAAGCTGAGTGGTTAAGAGGGCACCTGACTAATAGTGTATCAGTATAAAAGGGTCAACATTTAAAAAACACTTCTTTGATAGCTAACAACAAAGCCAAAATGTTGGAAATTACAAAACCAGTGATTGCACACCTTGCAATGTACATGACTTTGTACAATCATACATGTTATTTATTTTTAACCCCTAAATTGTTTTTAACTTTATGTAGACGTAATGCGATACTTCAAGATAAACACTGTTATCACTCATGGTAAACATTTGAAATGTTTTCCTTCTTATGTTTCGTGATCCAAAGTCATCCTCGATTACTCACAACATGGATGCGAGCTTACCAAACGTAGGACCCCACACGAGTCTTGTTCTTGTAAACTGCTACTCCAGAAGGCTTAAGAGCCACAAAATACTCTACAAAGTCCTCTCCCTGAAAAAATAAGAAAACAATGTCAGTTAACTTGCAAAATCAGGGTTACAAATCTCCCACCTACCAAGAAATACATAGTTGCATAAAGGTCCTCACAATGTTTGTATGTACATGTGTATAAACATGCATATGGTTACATGTATTTAATAATATTGCTAACAAGTCTTTTGTTTGTCGTTTTTGACGACATTATTAAACTAAACTCAATGGTCGTCATGTTATGTTTAAAGTATGCGAGGATGTTTTCCATCATTTTATTGTTTCATTTGGGCCCTAACAGCTGCCTGATGTCGCTGGCAGGGCTTCGATTGCACGGCTAGCGGATTGAAATGAAAGAAAAACCTTTGCCTTTGAATCCTACAGTGGGATTGTCACCATGGGAACATTTTATCCAGGAATATTTTACTCAATTTGGTGAGCTCCTGAGAATTCAGTGTTCAGTCTTGGTATTTTATTATGACCATTGACAAGCGAACTGATAATGGCTCAATTCGCATTGAATCTGAAAAAAAACCACACAGGAGGGAAGCGACCCACAATGGCCATAAGGTTAGGCTTTTTAATTGGGAGGTTTTTCGTAAAATTACTTCTCAGGTCTTTTATCGGGATTCCCATACAAATCCTTATATTTTTGTTGGCTTTCCCTTACACTGAGCTTGAGGTGCCTCTGCTGAAATCAAATCAAATCAAATCAAATAACTCAAAAAGACATGTTAAGATACAGGCAGTAGTGCATGGTAATCAAACCTTGACTGGGTGCAGATCAACTCCATACATTTCTAGCCACTTGATTTTATCAAGATACATAAACTCTGCCACTGATGGTACCATTGGTCTACGATAGGAAAACAAAGATGTTCAAACAGTTTGTCGATCATCACGTAATGCCAGTATATCAAAGGTCATGAGAGTGTTTCAACTCAGTATCCAAACAGCTACATGTATAAACAGTTTAAACCACAAGGCCACTGGCCAAGTGCTTATATTGTTTCAAGGCGTATTGGGTACCCTGATAAATCATGAAAAATAAGTTTTTCATACAACTTCTCATTAAACGATAAATATTAATTAATTATGCAGCATTACATTCTTGTTATTATATGAAATTATACATATGCATAATTATTATTTTAATGGAATGCTGTACTTTATTAAGTCCAAACATATGCACATGATTTGACATAATATCCACCCAATGATCAGTTGTAAAATTAATAAATTACGAATGATTTTGGGAAGAACATACGAATAATTTTGTTGGTAGGAACGATCTAAATTCTTGAAAACACAATTTGTTTTGATCTTGCAAATGTGGCCAGAATGACGTAAAGCACAGACCTAGAAAAAACCGTGACCTTTATCTTACCCAAGCTTCTTGTGCATACGGAAGATTTTAGACTCCAGCTCTTCGCTCTGTGAATGACAAGAAAAATAAACCAGACTCAAAACCAGTTCTAACAATGTAAACAATGAATATCTCAGTAATCATGAGGGCATGTTTTAAATAAAAAATGCTAATTAAAAGTGCTTCAAGGAGGAGAAAAATCCCCTTCGAGGTGGTTGTAATAATAAGATTTATTCATTGCTATAGTTTTTTTTAACCCTCAGACTCCCAAGCAGGCCTGAACCGGTCATACTTAGTATTTTACTTGGTCTAACGTCAGCCGATTTTACTCGTCGATGGAGAACCCCTAGGAGTCAATGGGTTAAATAAAGAGTCAAAAATTTTGTCCAGGACTGTAGATCAGAAAAAAAGTGCAGCAGGCAATCACAACTCCTGTATACTTGGCCAGGTATAAGGTCACAAGTCACTGTCTCACCAACACTGAAACAACCTTGAACTAAAAGCCAGAGTAGTACCTTAGGCCTAAACATCCCTTTTAGCCCTAAAGTTAGCATTTTTAGCAACACACTGAGCTGAGAAAAAGGAGCTGTAAGAATAGTTTTGTACATGTACTACTGAAATGGAAAACATAAAGACTTAGTAGTCAAGAATAAAATTAGGATTTCTCAGATAAGATGTGCTAATATGTGCATGTATAGCAAGCCATAGTATGCAGTATTTGATCGGCTGAAAAGTTGGCTGCACAGGTAACCAAAAAATCTAATTGGTTCAAATCAAAGGAGGTGAGAAAAAATGCAAGTGTTTATCAGATGTGCAAGCAAAAACGAAAAGTTGGCACAATCAGTGACATACAAAGGCCAATTGAGATAAGCATTAACATCAGTTTATGCTACATACATACATACATACATACATATATAACTTTATTCAGTAAAGCAGGTCAAGAGGAAAAAAAAGCAACTTTACAGCTGATGTGGACCTACTGTAATAAAATTAACAATACATACATATGGTAGTGATTATACTTAAGATAAATAAGATAAATAATCGCTAAAAATAAATAAAGCATAAAATATGTATTAATAATAATAAAAATCGGCATGCTTACTATAAACTACTGAGCTGTCTTTTTCAAAAGTGATATTCATAACAGTATGTTTTAACTGCTTCAGTCCATTTTTAAAGCATGTTTGATTAGAAAAAGATCTTACACTATCAGACAGGGAATTCCAGGCAATTGCAGCCCTGTGTACAAAGGAATTACGACCGAGCTCAGTGTTTGGTCTATTAACTAAAATATTTAAAGATT
>JALIRR010009506.1:0-15898 GCA_023091755.1 Montipora sp. Colony 1 RG-2022 | reverse complement strand
ACACAGTGGGCCTCGTTAACAGCCATGCGTACGATATTTTTTTGCAATTTCAGCAGCTGTTCTCGCACGGATTCTTCATAAAGACTCTCGGGAGAGCATATCAAAATTTGAAATTTTTCTGCGCCAAAATTAAAATCATGTTCAGTTGGGAATTCACCATGAAGTTTCAGGCGCGAAATTCCACACTTTCGTATGTCATAAATCTGATCTTCCATAAGTGCTTTTAAGGGACTCACGATTAGAAGGACTGATTTAGAACTAACATCGGACTCGGATCGAAGAAAATCACAAACATAAGGAACTTCAACGTAACAAACAGCCTTGCCAACTCCTGTTGCTTCTTTAACAAAAACAACATTACCGATAACGACTGCATGGATAGCTTGATAGTTTTTCCGCATTAAGCACAAAGTTAAACTGACATTTCTCAAATACGAAATCAAATGCCTCCGGAAACTACTTGGTATCATAAATTTCCTTTCACATTATCTGCCATGTTTTCAGTATAAAAACACTCCAAATAAACTATGCCCAAATTAGGAATCTCTTTCCAAATATGGTTTTTCCCCCAGTTCTGGGGGAAAAAATGGCGTCGTTCCGAGCATGCGCTTGCAAGTAATACAGCACTCTCTCTTTTCCCGCCTGGGTTCCAGGCCCATTTTCAGGGCGGGGTAAGAGGGAGTCCCGGAACAGGACTAGGTGATTCTTAAGAGATTTTCAGTAGATTATACCTTTTTCCACATCCCCCCTTCCGAAAAGTATGGGAAAAAAATTATCGTAAAAACTATTTTCTGCTTTTCAGCGTCAATTGACACATTTAATTAAGCCTTTTTTTTCTTTTTTAACATGATCACCATGATTTTAGAGCAAGATTGTTTCTGGACTGACGCGGCAAAGCTTTACGACCATTGCATTTCATGTTTCTTCTTCTCGGCTTTTTGTTTAATCAAAATGTATTTCTGTAGTTCTATATCAATTGTTTCTTTGTTATGCACATCGGTATTAACGCATGTTCTAGCTAATCCTCTAATTAGCATCATCTCCAGTCGAAGTCCGGTCCTTTCGTTATACTAAAACTACTATTCTGAACCGTGGAAACTCGCAGTAATGTTTATGTACTGAGAAGGAGTGTTTCATCGGATCCCGGCCATCGGATATCCAAACACCAAGAAGCGAGTTGAAAAACGAGGCCGATGGTCGAGTTTTTTAACCGCTTTCGAGGTGGTTGGATATCTGATGAAACACTCTTTTCAGTGCTTGCTATTGCTTCTCAAAGGAATCAGTATTTTAAGATATTTGGGATCAAAGATGGCGAAATTTTATGCTAATTAAGATCACATATCCAAACGTCCGTCACGGTAGTGATTTCTTTTGTTTTTGGCTTATGAATTATTAATGAGTTTGAGAAGTAGTCGGTCAATAAGCACTTAATGACTCTAAGTGCGAAGTTCCCCGAGGCGAGGCCGAGGGAAACATTTAGGTCGAGGGGAAACAAAACTACTTTGCCAGTCATGAATGTTTTGTTATACCTCCCAACTCAAAATAGAACAATAACAGATAAAAATTATTTGCTTGACGTCGGCTGGCGTACAGATTTGCCGCCGTTTCAAAGGTGCACGACTTCACGGTGAGTCGATTTCTTTTGTTGTTGCCCTAGGGCGTCATGAAGTTTTGACCAATGACACGTGACACGTTCTCCTCCAATCAGAAAACGTATTTGAGTTGGGAAGTATAACAATTGTGTTAAACGTTTTCTATTTGCAGCTGTCAAAACGTCAAGTTAAAATGCATTCTAATATGTTTATCACTGCAGTTTGTTTATTGTTTTTGATCAAGTTAAAATGGCCGAAAAACAAGAGTATTCATGATGGTGTTCTAACAAAGTAAATATTTTAACGATTTGGGGGTTCAGATTTTCTTTTACAATGTGCTATAGTTAACTGGTGGCTAAAATCTGTACATCGTCTTTTCTTTCAGCTAAACCGAAGGTAATAATTCCTTTAAGAGTGGTTCGAACAGTCTCGGAGCATTATGTGTGGTGCTTGTCTGAAGGGACGCCACCGATCAACATATCAATGATGAACTCATCTACAACCTTGGCTTTCAAGTCTGAGGGAATAGTGTTGAGCAAAATCAAGCAGCATGGTAACTATACTTGCATCGCTACCAGTGAAGTTGGCACTGAATCAAAGACGTTTCACGTTTCTCTTATAGGTGAGATTTTACTGAGCTTATTGCCCTTCGAGTGTGGTTACTTCGTCAACAAACGAAACAAAGCTGTAGCAATACTGAAGCGATGAATTCTATAATAAATTTTCCATAACATTATTACTCCTTATCAATAGTTTACAGTTCACAGCTTCACACAAGCCATTTTCTCCTGAATGCCACTGAATCTTCTTTTGTGGTGCTTTGTGTTTTACCCCTATTTCCACTTGTTTATAATCAGATGATCTATTTGCAGATGTAAGAATTACAGAAGAATTGGAATTGAGACAAGAGCATCCAATCATGAAAGACCAAAAACCTCCCCCGAATATAATCTTATAAAGTAATTTGGCCACTTGTCTTTAATGAATAAATTATATTTTCCGAATTTTGAGTTTTAAAACAAATCCCATGAAGGCCAGGCTGTTTCTTTGCTTTTTGACAAAGTTTTGATTATCTTTTGCAGATTTTCGTGTTTGTGCGCATTTTTGTCACTGCCGCGGCATGGCCAATCGGCTTCAAGTTGAGAATACCTTTAAGTGCAATGGGAAACATTCAGCTCATCTATTGAACAACATACCAACAACCACGACGAAGCTGTGAGTTTTTAACTGATGATACTCCTAAAACACTTGTATTTATTGCTTCTACCTCTAATCAATCGTATATGCAAACTTGGTAACAGTAGTAACCTTCATTTGCTAAAAAAAAAAAAACTAAGCGCTCTATATGAGGACTGCAGTCCCGATAGTAAAAAGAGTAAATGTATCTTAAAAATGCTGTTTGTTAAAGGCAGTTTGGCTATATTTCTGTCACTTTCCTCACTGACGTTCGGTACTGTTTTCAAGTTTGCGGAATACCATTGAACAATTATTATATTCATTTGGGACTTTTGCCTTTAAGTAAAGCCAGATTATTTTTGCATCACCTCTAATTTTACACGAGATTTTTGTCCTGCATTATGCAAAGCCGTGAAGAATTGAAGCGTTTCGGGGGTAGTTCAATGAGCGAGTGCTATGAGAAGACGAGTATTTTGCCGAAAGCTGGAAGGAAGAACAAATTGAAGCCTTCATAACCAAAAAAATAACAATGCTTTGGACTTTTTAGGTTTACGTAATTAAGCCCCCTCTGCAACGGATATCGACGGGATAGAATAACGATCGACGACACTTGTTCTCCTAATGACCGTTAATTCTAGATGTTTCTGATTTAAAAACTTGATATTAAATCCCAGTTTCTTCAGACTCCATTTTACCACTTTTGCTGCAGGATGGTGCAAAATGCAACAGTGTTTTCATAGGTAAAGAAATGAACGGCGCATGATGCTAATGAAGCGAAAGAATTTTGGAGTAGTCACAGGCAGACAACCCTAAGGATGCGAGAGTGCGTGACCCCCAAGAGGGACAAAATTATAAATCTGCGCTTTTTGATTGGTTAATTTGATTTGATCAATGATGCATGACTTCTGTCTACATCATCTGGCAATAACAAAAACCTGAGCGAAGCTTGAAAATCGAGCAGGATTTTGAGGTTGCAGAGCCGTGTAAATTTGATGATTTTTGGCACGATGCTAGTAAGATTATCGACTTTCTACGTGCCCAAGGTTGGGCGGCGAGCGACCTTTGGAAGTGGGAGAAATTCTGCTAAATTCTGGAGGCACTCGGCCCTGAGCGGTCTTGGAAGTTGCACGCCTTGTCTATTTATTAGGGAGCTTACGAAACGAGGACGACGAAGGCTACGAGGACTTCATTTTAAAGTACAAGTTCGCGTTATTCATATCACTACGAAACTATTTTATGTCGTTTCGCGTTAAAAAGGTGTAGTAACTGTCGAGGAATTAAACTGGTATGAGTGAGTTGGAAGCGTAGAGAGAGAACTGAAAATTCATCGTCATGTGCTAACGTCCTCCACAGAACCTTGAATTTGGTCATTTCACGTCGTCATTTAGGAGGTGACGGCAAAGAAATGTACCAAAATGTAAAACGCACGTGCAGAGCCATTGTTTTTGCTCACTAAAACTGTTGTTTTGTAGCGTCGTCGTTGCCACCCTGCGAGCAGAGCCTCCTTTTGTCTTTTTCTTTACTGAGGAGGAGAAAAGTAGGCTCTGCCCGAATCGCGTCAACTCTTTGAAGCCGCCGCAGCCCGAGCTTCTGGACTAGTCAATCTTGTTTTCTCTCGTCAAACCGGTTTTTCCAGTGCGAGCGTCCGTTTAGTGACAAAACCGATGGTTATAATTGAGCCCGCTGTACCATGAAAAACCAAGATGGCGGCGAGGTCTGGCATATTAGGCTTGGGTTCGAGACTGTTTCCTGGCAACACGCAGCGCATATTCAATAAAGATCTTACTCGATTTATGCAGAGCCTTTCTCGAGAACGCCAAAAGAAAGGCTCTGCTTACAGGGTGCGTCGTTGCCGTCGGCGTCGTCGTTTCGTAAGCTCCCGATTTTGTATGTGACGACGCGTGTGATCTGAAGAGGAAATCGAAGCGTCCCAAAAACCCATCAAATCACTCAGGACAACGCAAAAAATAGTAGGTGAGTGAACTTTATTTATCTGGCTGTCCATAAAATGAATTGTTGAAAAGAAACATCCCGATTTGAAGTTTTTATGGCACATTTTCCTCGATTAGTTGAATGGGCCGTTGCAACTGTCTCAAAATAACGTGACGTCACGCGCTCTCGTATTCTTAGGGTTGTCTGCCTGTGGAGTAGTATTTGGAGTGAATCTACCGAGCACAGAAGGGACGCTGACTGGTTAGAGAGAATCCGACAACAGGTTAACACCAATGGAACTTGAGTACTATATTTGTAAAGATGTCATACTGGAAAGCTCCCCAGGCCCCGATCTAGTACAAGGCTACTGGCGTAAGAATTTCATCAATATCCAATGATAGGTTATGATAGGATTATTTAACAACTGAACAAGTGCTTGGACAAGGGGCAGGTTCCACAATGGATGACTAAAGGCAGGACTGTCTTGATTATGAAAGATACTTCCCAAGGGAATGTAGCTCGGAACTAAAGGCCAATAACTTGCCTACCCCTTATGTGGAAGTTGTTAACAGGAATTATATCAGAAGAGATGTACATGTTTTTGGACGAAAGTAGGATATTACCGGTGGAACAAAGAGGTTCACGTAAACAATCAAGAGGCACCCACGACCTTCTGTTTATTGAATTCTAAGAAATGATCGAGCTGGTAAAAAAGAATTTAGCAAGGGCTTGGATAGACTACCAGAAAGCCTATGACATGGTGCCTCACTCATGGATCGAAGAATGCCTCAACATTTTCATTGCAGGAAACATCAAAAGACTCCTGCTTAATGGTACGACAGACTAGAAAACAGAGCTGGTATCCTAAAATACATCTACCGGAGAAGTGAAGATCAACAGATTGATACTCCAGGGGGACTCGTTATCACCTCTTCTGTTTGTTATTTCCATGATTCCTCTGACGATGATGCTAAGGGAATGGAAATTTGCTCACAATCTTAATGGAGAGAAGATAAACCATCTTATATTTGTGGATGATGTCAAACTGTTCGCCAGCTCTGACAGGAGACTTAAATCATTGATTCATACGGTTCGAGTAGTTAGTACAGATATAGGAATGCAGTTTGGGATAAGCAAATGCGCAAATGCGATATACTGCTGCGTTTATCGATTGGTCTCGTAAAGAACTGAGAAACCTCGATTGGAAAACCAGAAGGTATCTTACCTTGTATAATGCCTTCGATCCTCACGATAGTGTCGCAAGGCTCTATCTACCAAGAAATGGCGGTGGGCGGGGCTTGACAGCAGTGGAAGACAGTGTGGAGCTATCCAAAGCAAGCCTAGCTAAATACGTGTCAGAAAGCAACGAAAGGATGTTGTCTGCCGCTAGGGGGAACGTGAAATGGGATTGCGAGTAGTCTAATGAGATTAAGAGGCGGAAATTGAGAGAGAGGATCGAGGAGGTGAGGAGTAAGAAGCTACATGGACAGTTTCTGATGGAGATGGATGAAATTGCCAGTGAAAACAGTTGGTCGTGGCTTAAGACAGGATATCTAAAGAAAGAGACGGAGGGGTTGCTTGTGGCTGCCCAGAGCCAGACACTGAGAACCAATGCCATAAACGGTAAGATCGATAAGTCACAAGAGAACTCACTTTGTCGCCTGTGCCACCAGAAGAACGGAACGGTCAATCATATCGTGAGTGAGTGCCCTAAGATCGCGCAAACACAATATAAACGAAGACACGACACTGTTGCAAAGGCCCTAAATTGGAATCTATCTCGTCGGTATGAGTTTAACAGTGGAGGAAAGTGGTTTGAGCATGCCCCTAAGTGTGTTCTAGAGAATGACAAGGTTAAAACTCTTTGGGATTTTACCATCCAGACAGATCGGAAAATACCACATAAAGGCCAGACATTCTCGTGATCGACAAGAAAACAAACAAATGCCACATTGTTGATGTCGCTTTCCCTGATGATAGCCGGATATGCCTGAAGGAGCACGAGAAAGAGGAGAAATATATTGACCTGGCCTTTGAGATAAAGAGACTTTGGGGTTACATAAGGTTAGAATCACCCCTATTATAATTGGCGCTCTTGGTACTTTCTCTAATAACCCACAGAAGTATTTGGAAGACCTGCACATTGGACTAAGCATCCAATAATTAAGGAAATCAGTACTGTTGGGATCCGCGGGAATTCTCCGAAGAACCCTGGAACGCTAAGGGGTTGTGTCACTACCTGCTGATAGGGGATACTCCAGTGGCAACTACTGCCACAGCCGAAAAAAAAAAAATAATAATAATAATAATAATAATAATAATAATAATAATAATAATAATAATAATAATAATAATAATGGTAATGGTAATGGTAATGGTAATGGTAATGGTAATGGTAATGATAATGATAATGATAATGATAATGATGATGATGATGATAATAATAATTTGCATACGTCGACAGCAATACAAGTCCCAGGAGAAATAGTGAAGCAATTAAGCGGCGGAAAAAGCAAACACCATCTATGCTGGGTAATTAACCGGGAGACTACTCGCAGTGCTTTGTGGACACAAGAACAAAGGAAAGACCCTCTCTAAAGGATTTGGAAAATAAAAACACGATAGTATCACACATGATGAATAAAAGGAGAGTCAATGGAAACGCGTTTCAATCAATATGGATAGTAAGTTCCATTGTTTACTCAGTTGTGATTGCGTTTCTTTTACTCAAAGGCTGGAAGAAGGAAACTAACCGTTTTTCGGCGAGCAAAACTGAAGAAGACATCGAAAACAAATATTTGCGAGAATCTAATCAAATAAGAAAAGAACTTTCGATCGCATAAGCTGAATTTGAAAGAATAAAGGAAAATAAGAAATCACCAAGAGAGGAAGAAAAATAGAAAGCCACTGGAGAAAGAATGCAAGACGATTTCAGCAAAGACCGTCATTGAATACATGGAAAGGAAAAAGTCATCCCTCAGAAAACTCAAGCAAAGGTTTTATAGAAGACGGAAACAAGAACAGTCTCGCAAGATCAATCGGAGATTTGTGTGTAAAAATGAATGATAATGGTAAAGAACAACCTGAGTGAAGGGTTACCTAGGTACAAAGAAAATGGCAAGGACGATAAAGATATTGGTACACGTGTGTTTAATAACATCGATGAGGCGAGCAGTTTTTGGAGAGAGTTATGGAAGAAAGCTGGAGAAGGCAATGAGAATGCTGAATGGTACCAAGAGATAACAGCAGCAATCACCAACAAAGTTCCTACCACGGATGAAAACAGTCACTATTTGGATGAAGAAGCTATCAGGAATGCGATAAGGGGAGAAGAAGAAGACCAGATAGGATTGTCAAATTCTGGTGGAAAAAGATAAATGTTTTCCACAATGACATCACGAGAAGTATGGAGGACTTTCCAATGTGGTTTTCGGAAGAAAAACAAAACTAATACCCAAACCTGGTAACTATGGGTAATAGTTTGATATTTCTCAAACAGTCATCCAATTTGAGAACTCCCAGAACATCATAAAAGTCTGTTAATTTTGAATAATCTGAGAAAAAAAACTTGGACGTTTAGTTTGTGATACGCCGTGCGAAATTTTTGTGATCAATGCTTTTTTTTTTTTTAGAAACTGCATTTGGTTATGAAAACCTTCATTAAATTCTTGTGTGAGAAATATTTACCTTAGCTTGAGGTAATCTTGATTTCATATATATATTTTTTCCTTTTGTCTTAGATTTCCGGCATTTTTTCTTTTAAATTTTTTCTTTATATTTTGTATTTCCTAAGTTACTGTCTTTAAAATCAGCAAGTCTACTGTCGTTCATTTTTGCTTTCAAGTCGAGTAATAAACGAGGCTTACCCAGATGTTGACGTTGGATAGAAATTCTGTCAGTCATCTTTAAACCAGAGATAACACGTAAACACTACGCATGCGCACGACCAGTCATTTGGAAAACAGAGTGGCCACATGAGGCCCAAAAGACAGTTAACATTACATAAAGGAGTGCAATTTCCACTGCACGGAGGAATAAGTTGATAAAAACCCCTGGGTGGGCGTAAGTAGTTGTATGGGATTATTCAGACCGGATTTGACAGGTAGTCATCAAATGACGTCATCAATTAAAAAAAAACAAACAAACAAAAGAAGGGGGCGTGCATAAATTAGGGGCAAGTTGGGTCATGACGCAACGTGGTGTAACCCTAACCCTTAATCACAGGTCGTCGCATAAATTAGGGTTAGGTTAATGAGATGCAAGTCATGTACGTACATGAAGGTTTCTTTTATTGAGAAAGTAAGCGAGATGTGTTTGCTGTGCTTGTGTTACGTGTCCACCCAAACCAGCCGGGTGGTAACCCAAATATATAGCAAAAAGAACAATGGGAAAGACAAGGAACCAATGAGGCAAAGGTGATGTCATCACGGACCAACCACACCGCTGACGTAAGTTTACATTAACTTAGTTGGAAAAACACAAGGCAACATCGGTTTTGCTCGACAACAAATTCAAAATGGCGCATGATTGCAATAACCCTCTGGGCTTGGGGTCACGCACCTACAAAGAAAAGTGGGAACCCTACCGGTTTGAAGCGGGTCAAACAGAATTTTAAAACACACACACAAAAGGCTTTACACGCCTGGAAAAGTCCACAAGCGCTTTGTTCTTTTTCAAACTAAATTTGCATAGAGCCGATCGAAGCGTGAAGCAGGAAGTTGTTTTCTGTGTAAACGAGAAGCATTCTCAACTCTTTCACGCTATTTAAACAAACGTAAACTCCGTTGTTACAACCTTTTTAAGTTTTCAACCTCGCGGCTGAATGAAGCACGGGTAAATGCAATCTTTTTTGAAGAATACACAAAGACATCGTTCAGTGCACAGACACAAAGAAACGCTTGAAAAAAAAAAAAGGATTTTGAGGAGCGTTTGAGACCGTTGTTAGTATGGTGAGGCGGGAGTTGGTTTCATATCGTATTTCAAAATACTGTTCACAATATTTGACGCAGTGAGCAAACAACAATATACATTTCAAACGCTTTATTAAATAGTACTCTAGTTACAAGTTGATATAAACGATTGTTCTTCGATTATTCGACTATCGTAACCTTAAACTAAATGTCTTGCTTTGCGCTTAAACAAATACTGTGACTCTGATAATGCAGTTTTGTCCAGTCATACAGAATATGAGACATTCGAGACCGGACTAACTCGACCGATTTCATTTGCAAAACGCTATCGTTAAGTCAGTAAAAACACACCAACAAACATTTCAAACGTTTTACTGAATTAGCGGAGAACGCTTATCACAACGTGATATTTGCGAAGAACAGTTCTCTTTAAACAAACCTTAATCCGAAAAAAAAGTTGTTTTGAAAACGCACCCTGTGTACAACAAAGATGATACATGTACCGGTCAAGCAATATGATGCATGCACTTTTTCAATGCTTTTAGAGCGAAAATAAATCACACACGCGCAAATGAGAGAAGAAAAAAAAGTTGTAATTCACTTGCATTCGCTCCAACATTATTGTTTTATTATGCATGCACTGTTTCAAAGCTTTTAGAGCAAAAATAAATAACACACGCGTAAATGAGAGAAGAAAAAATGTAATTCAATTGGGTTCGCGGCATCATTATTGTTCAGTAAGGTTCCCACTTTGTATTACTCTTTAATTGGGCAACAAGAGGTGTTCTTGCCCTGTAGGACCTTTTAATAACCCGCTTCTCCATGGAATCTGGAGGCGTTTCAAAGATCCAGGGATCTGTTTCCTGTTCGATAGGAGAAGGTGGTGTTTCTATCCTGACAGGAATTTTGGATGGACCAACGGGTGTAGCTGGAAGTTTCCTTTGTGATGTTTTTTTGGGTTGTACCTCGGATATCGTAGGAGAATGGTTTGGACTGGGCGCATTTGGAGTCGCTGTCGCTGTCCCTGCAAGTTTCGCATTCGTTTCGCTCTTCATTTGTTTTGCCAAATCTTGATACCGTTGTAATAGTTGATCCAATAAGGCCACTTTTTGATCCGCGGGCAAAAGAAAATCCGTGATATGTTTCATGTCTTGATCCAAGCGCGTCAAGGTCGTGAGCTGTGGAGGTGAGGTTAAGCGATGTTCTCACTCAAGGCTTTGCAATAAATGTTCTGGAACCAACATCATCTTTTGTACGTGTTTCATTTTAACACTTTACCCAATAAATCCAAAGCGAACGGTGCAATAAAAGAGGGGAGAGCTGGCAGGAATCCTCCTGGTTGATTGAGAACTTTTTTCTCTTCTTCAGACTAGTTGTCTTGCGAGTCAAATACAGGAGTTTTGACTTGTGTGGTCTCAAGCGTTTAAATGACGAACTTGGAACCATAATGTTCTCTTTAAGTAGATTAAGAGCAACTTCACTGATGGCTTCTATTTGTCCCCTGCTAGCGTGAGATATCATCTCTTTCCTCTGTTTCCCTTTGCTTGTAAAACAAGTGCAAAGAAAGGGTAAATGTTGATTGACTTTGGAAGCCTTGATGAGTTCTTGTTTTCTTCTCTCGGTAGCTTTTGAAATCTTTCCAGAATTCAAAGTCATGTCACCACCACTTTGATTGTTTACTGTCTCCTCGTGGCGCAATAGTTGCAAAGCCATGGTTTTAAATGAAATATACCGGAAAGAGCTTATCGGTTTTATAGATTTTCTTATCCACGTAAACGATGGGATATGAATGTGACGCCGGGAAGATCCTTGTTAGCAATCGTTGCATTTCCGGGGTTCGTGGATGTAAACCCATCATTAAGTATCCAAATGGTTGTTATGTAGCGTCTTGAAAACTCTCCCATACAAATGGAACGCGCCCAGAAAACGCCTCATTGTGCCAGTGTCCTCAACCCCAGAAGTATCTCGAGGATTGTCAAAAGCAATTATGTAATGAGCATTAAGAGAAATGCTCCGGGAAAACTTTCCTGGGGGAAAAAGGTTTTGTGTCAAATAAATGCAGGTGACGTCACAATGATGGGACACTTTGGTGAACAAATCCAAAATGCGCTGGTCATCGCTACAGTTTCTCATGAGGTCATCTAACACGAGCAAACCAGGACGATAAGGGGGTGGAAATAAGGCGGGAATGTCGTTGGGAATACCCTCCATAAACGTGACTTCCTTTACCAATTCCTTAAAACAATCTTGTCATTGACCGTAGCAATACACGATCTTGCGAATGGGGCGTTCAAATAAACAATCTGTGTGTTGAAGTATCTGGCGCGTAAATGTTGTTTTTCCACATTGGTTAGGGCCAGAAATGATAATATTGCTGAGGCACTTGAATTGAGACATGTTCACGAGACGAAGCTTCAACGATTTGTGTACACGAAATAGAATTCCCACCCCTTTTAGTAGCAAGAACACGCCAAAAAAAAAAAAAAGCAACAATTTTTTTACTTTCAACATGATTTTATTGCTTGTGGCCAAAGCGAAACGACTTACAACCTTGTTGAAAGCAAACATTAACTTTACGATAAATGACTGAATTAAAATAAGCGTGTACACTCAGTGCAACTTGTGCATCGTTCCACTGAGAATCATATAGTTTAAGTTTGAATGAGATAAAACAAACAATAATCTCCACAAACATCCGAGTTCAGTCCTTGCAGTGGTTTGTCGTTATAATAGGTAACTTCCCGCAGAATGTAGGTATCCATGTTGTAAGTTTCAGGAGGAAATCCGTAGCTGTCAAAGAATTCACTTTCACGAGGCGATTCAAAGTACATGGCCACCCAATGTGTCCCAGGTTGGTCATGAGGGTCCGTATTTGCGATTAGACCGGCTGGGTAGGTGTTGATGACAGGTAGCCTATCCCTTGGAAATACGCCTTGCATCAGAGGTGCTAACACAGGGTCAGAAAGACAGGCTTGCCATAGTTCTTGGGTCGTATGCATAACGATGAACTAAGAGCCTTGTGACAAATCGTAGACCATGCGACGATTGCGGTCAATTTCCAACTGATTCTGAAATTCTGCGTACACAATTAAATTCAGAACTGAGCTCGTCTGAGTTCCAAATTTCAGGTACAGGTTCACGTTACCCGTTCGATGGGGTATCAGATAATCGGGATGGGCCGGTGTCAAATCAAAACGGAACAAACCGTAACCATTTTCCCAAGCAATGTGAAGACCCTGCCACAATTCATGTCTCCACTTCCTGAAAACAGCGTGTTGTAACCATCGATCTTTTTTCCATCCGTCAGATCCAGCGCAGAATAAGGCATTTCTTCTCTGTTCACAGTCAGCCGAATGTCTTGCAGGTCAAACAGCTCAAAGTTGAAAGAATTTCTTGCAAGATTCCCGTTGAAGGCATCGTTTCGCGCGAGCCCAAAAATGATGCACTGAGCTTTGAAACTATGGAATAGATCTGTTTCAGTGTGATTTAAGACTCCTTGAGGGATGATCCTTGCCTGCGTAGGGGTTCTGGTTAAGGTATAGATGGCTGGTAGCGGTGCGCTCCCTTTGTGACCTTGCATGATCTGTACATGTTCTAGTTTCACACTGTCTGCAACACACATTGTGCATATGCGAAGCGTGCTAGACACAATCTTTAGTTTGCAGTTGTTTGGAGTCTCTCCAGCCATGACAACAAAAGCGTCGGTTGTTCAGATCCACTTTGACTTTGATCTCCAAACCATCAAGCAACAACTTGTCAATATTAAACACGTCACAAAGGGGCACTCCGACCAACCCCACTTCTGTGCCATTGTTAGTAAATGTGCCTCTTCTATTCAGACCCTCATTACTTTCTGCTGTCTTATCCACTTCATTCATGTGTGCAACAGTGTCTTTGTAATACAGAGCTTTGGTTAAGTAAGGAACGAGCATCCGAAGTAAGTTGGCTTGAGCATCTCCCACAACTTGAGACTCGATTAAATCGGAATACACGTAGATGGTTTGAAAAGCGCCTCTCGAGAGCAATCCCCACACCAATTCTTCTTTTCTGACAAGTGTTGTCGTTGTCCTCGCAAGAAGGACGCTGTGATCATCATTTTGTTGGACAAGGCCTCCGATTTGGTACAGCTGAGGAATATTATACTGATGGTTTAAATACCCCAGGGCCAGGTTGTTCGAAAGCCGATTAGCTTAATCCAGGATTAGCGTAAACTTTTGTTTCATGTTTTCAACCTTTTGGTGAAAGGTTGTTTTGCTTATTTTTGTTTTTCAAGATTGACTTCTTTTGATGTAAAGTTTTGCCAAATATCAACGTTGAACAGCATTTAGTAGTGGAGTAATAAACTCCTTGGTTAATTTTTAATCTGGGATTAGCGTTAATCGGCTTTTGAACAACCGGGCCCAGGACGCGAGCTAATGTCTTGGGTAGAATCACATACCAACCGGCTGGTAACTTCATCTCAAAGTAATCTCGTGCTTTCTCGTAAATGTAAAAACACTCGTTTCCTTCCAGACTAGTAATGGTCTTGTCACTCTTCAAGTAAATGTCTCTCAATAGGTTGTGTAGTCCCTTCGTCATACCGTGAATGACATCTTTCACCGCACGGTAAATGCCACTTGGTACAGGGATGTTCAATTTCCAGGGTTCAGGGTCTGTCTTACAAAGCAAAGTGTAGGACAACTGATTCTCACCTACGTTTTGCCAGGTGTGTAAGGGTAAATGATGCGTGTCATGGCCACCTCCCAGTCTTCACTTAGGTGTAGTTGACTTTGTAACTGCATCTTAAAATCTGCCGCCTTGTTTTCGGGGTACTGAGTCAGACTAGCATCACTGGTCAGCACCATGTAAAAACTGTTGGTCATGTTGATCGACGGCGGAAATGTAAAACCACGCTGACGATACAGTCTAAAAATGCTGGCGTTTGACCGTATCCACTCGTTAAATAGATTTCAATGGTCTGAAATATCTTTGCCCGCAAAGGTAGGTACACAATATGTTCTCATGGCTACCCAGCACGAGGTTCTCACTCTATACATCATGTATTAAAACATGGAATGTCTATAGGTCAGTCCAACTTGTATATAATAAGTCATGAAATGTCTAACAAATACACTTAGACGGCTAATAATACACCATGTCCCCTTTTAAGACGGTTTTAGAACCGAAGTATTAGCATGCAAAGTAACTCAACAAATAAATCTTTAAACTTCAACAGAAGGAGATCATCGTCGCCTTAGCAAACACACGAGGTTTCAATTACTTAAAGTTCATCTCAGTTGTATACAAAGTCTGGGTTTGTTGGTGGCTTTATTACCCGTCCAGACCATAATCTTGTTAGGTGCGGTGTTGAATCCGCTGGTTTAGCCCTGGCTGTTTCATCACTTGACTTTTTGTGCAATTCTTTTTCATGACTGCTGGCAGGCGATGTTTGTTCCATGGTGCAAGGTGTGTCTTTTGAAGCTCTTGCTGAAACTGCTGGAGGATCAACTGGTGTTGGATCATGATCTGGCAGATCTGGCAGGGACCTGCGGCTGGGGTCGCTGTTGTGCAAGGATCGTGTGACGCGGTTTGATGTCACGCTTATTTCGCCTGAGCCGCCTGTAGCTCTTTTCGTTGATTATCCAGTATGAGGTGTCACTTGAATCAATGTACCCTGGTTTCCACTCATCTGAATTGTCATCGGTGAACCAGATAGGCTGATTAGGAAGATAAACGTTCCTGTCATGCTTCAAGGGTTTCAGATGTGCTGAACGCTTGTCATTGAGGTCGGCCTTTTGCTGATCCGTCAGTGGAGTTGGCTTCATGGACATGCTGAGACGGGTGTTGATTGGTGTAGTGTAGAACAGTTCAGCAGGTGACGGTAATGTGTCACTTATTGGAGTATCAAGGTATGTTATCAAAGCTTTGGTTATGTCAGTGTCATTTGCGCTCTTCTTTAGAATCTGTTCGACTGTAGCGATTGCCCTTTCCGCTCGACCGTTACTCTGATGATGGTATGAACTGGATGTTACATGGCCAATGACAAGCTGGTCACAAAAGCGCCGAAACTTTTCAGACTTGAAGCATGGGCCATTGTCAGAAATGATCCTTTCAAGTAGCCCAAACTTCCTGAAGATGTTGTTTAGTGCTTAAGTAACAGCTTCAGTTGTCTCGCTGGAAAGGGTGTCATAGGTGAGAAAACCAGAATAGTAGTCGACTGTGACCAAGGCCCGTTGGCACTGGAATTGCACCACATCTACGCCCAGTAACTCCAACGGGTGAGTTGCTGAGATCTGTCGCTCTGGAGGT
>JALIRR010009505.1:7500-12500 GCA_023091755.1 Montipora sp. Colony 1 RG-2022 | reverse complement strand
TTGTATGTGTATACAGATTGTATTTATCACGCATATCGATGTGCATTCTTTGCAATCTTATGATTAAAATTACCAGTATTAGATGCTTCATTGTAAACCTGGTCTTTTCTTTGCATAATATTTAAAAAAAATGAACTTTTCATAGTTTTATGAGAAATCTGACTATACATGTAAATGAAGGTACAGTAGATCTAGTGAGGGTGAATGTATTCTGTAGAAAGAGTAAATAATACTCTGACAAGGGGAGTAAAGTTTAAGAGGGTAAATTTTACTCTTGAAAAGGAGTGGTTTTGTACCTTTTTGTCTCACCCCAGTTTTGGAGTCAATTTAACTCTGTCAAGGATAAATTGAACTCCATTTAAAGAGTTCAATTCACTCCAATAGAAGGATAAAATTTACTCTTGTATTGGAGTGAATTTTACACCACAGGAGGGGTAAACAATACTTGAGTACATTTTACTCCAAAGACGGAGTAAGCAATACCGGAGTGAATTTTACTCCAAAAATGGAGTGGTTTTGTACCTTTTTTTAACTCCCTTTTTGGACTTAACTCTACTCCTTGAAAATAATAGTGTAGTACCACTTTAAGGTCTGACGATTGTGGATAGCGAGATTATCTGTCAAAAAGCACTTCTATTGTGCCGATTATTTCGTGAAGTATGACCATCAGAATCAAGCTATAACGACCGTAAACGACATTGGTAAATTTCATATAAACCCTTGTAAACAAACTTACGCAAATTTCCGCGAAATTTGAAGCGACATGAGGAGATTTCTAATATCCAATTTTCAGACGTTGTGCCTTGTGCAATCACCTAATTTTCCGTTGAGTGAATGATATTAATAAAATGACGAAAAAAAAAATGTTTTTTTTTAATTCTGCCTTTCTTCAGCGGAGTTATAGAGGTTTGAATGCGGCCAAAATGAAACTGGAAGTCGCAGGCATTTGTCATCAGCTATTGATTTTCCACTCTACCCATGCGATTTGTGTAGCCACTGGTGATTAAAAATTTGCATCTTCGATTTTTTGGCTGAGGGTAACGATTAAACTTTATCACCATTGATTTGAATATTTAGCGATACCGATTTGTGTTGCAATTGCGATTGAACATCAACAACAACGATTTAGAATTAACGCTAACGATTGATATCCATTGACAGTAATGATTTTTGTCTGTCGCTAACGATTGATGTTTAACACTTGCAATAAACGTTTACCACTTACGGTATAATACATGTATGGGGCATTCTTGGTGGAGCAATCACGAAAACCAACGTGTATTGGGGCGCTTGCCCTCCTCACCAGGTAATTCCGTCGTTTTGGAAATAGCAGCTGCTTATCATTTATCAGCGTCACAAATTCATGCCGATTTTGGAGCACATTTTGTTGAAACTCCAGTCGCTTCCAGCAGACCTAGGCCTGTTAAAGTTCGTGGGTTATGCACGCGCTACGGGCCTATTTGTCGCCACGGTCTTACACTTACTCACTCAATCACTCGCTCACTCACTCTACGTAGTAGTAGTTATATTAGTAGTGTGTAGTGCACTTATAAAGTGCACTACCACAAAATCCACATTTCTTACACTCAGAGGTCTCCTTGGTGATAGGTGAATTACTAATTAAAAGTAACTGCTTATATATCACTATTAAGGTTAGCATTAAGAGCTGGTTTGCGTTCCTTTCTTAACAATATCACTATATTTAAAGGAATAATCCGATTTGCTTGAAGCATGAATGCCAAACCGATCCCATTTGATCAAGATGTTGTATCTGTTGACTTTGGTGTGGTAGGCAATATCTGATGTGTGCCTCTTTTTTAGAGAGGGCTTTCAAGCGTTCAGCACCGTTCCCATCCGAGTTGAATTGATTATACGCTTTGTTTTTCCAATGTAAAACAATTGCAGTGCCAGCTACTTGCGCACGCCTTTTTGAGAGAGGTTCAAGCGGTAAAGCATACGGAAAGTCAACTTGATAAAATGCGTTGCCTTACCAAGTTTATCACCACTATTTTACCTCTGATTAAGCTTCGATGGCTCTTCGATGGCTCTTCGATGGCTACAGAACAAGAGTTTAAATGAAACTTGTCACTAGTCTGATTAAGAAGAAAATAACACAAACAGCGGTGATAAACATTGTATTCCAAGGCATTTTTTTTATAAAACTTGACGTTTCGTATGCTAGAAAACATACATTTTCAAAAGTGACCGTTATAATATTTTGAAAACTATATATATATATATATATATATATATATAGCAGTTTAAATGAGCTTCCTGAGCCAACGAAGGTGCCAGGCCACCAGAAGGATCCCGGAGAGATACGCAATCCAAACCACGGCATGTAAAAATTGTATAAAAGTTAAAAGAGGCCAGTGGACGGACAACTTCTGATGACCTAAAAAATAAAAATATTTAATGTAGTGTAAAACGTTTCGGTCGTATGACCTTCATCAGTTACAGTGAATAATGATTAAAAAATTTCTTTTTATATGTTTACAGTGTATGTTGGTTGTCTCTTAGGTATACCGAATTCCTAAAGGTAATACATAAGAACTTAAAAAGTACAATAAAACGGACGTAACAAAAGGTTAAACAATGTACTTAATGATGTTCCTGCATTGTTTACTACCTGATTAAAATTCATCAAAGATGTGAAAAATCCCTAAAGGTATTACTTTACTGAAAAGTATAACTAAAGAGAAAAGCAAACAAAATAGTAAAAGAACCAATATAAAAACACGAGCTCAAGCTAAACCTGAATCCACTGACCATGCACAACAATCATATCAAATTCCCAGATTGGGGCCTTTGAGCCAAACTGTTCAATTTACGGTCAAACAACAAATTCCCCAACATAAGCCCTTGAACGATTGAAATATTTGAAAAATTAAATTCTTTATCAAAAAGCGTGCATCTATGAATCATGCAGAATTGAAGCGTATTCTGTTTTTAGAATGAAATTCTTGCCTTTTGTTAAGGCCGTGAGGTGCCAAGGTGAAGAGTTGGGCACTTCAATAGGCTTCCTTTGTGATAAGAAGTCTGTCAATATCATCCTGCCTGTTTGTGTCGTTAATTTGGTCTATACATTGAAAAGAGAAATCCTGCAGTGAATGTGAAGTGCTATTAAAGTGGACTGCCACTTCACAAGATTTCTTATTTGTAATCATAGATGACTTGTGATTTAAACATCGATAACAACTTGGGAATTAAAGCTGTCACCGATGCTCTCAATTCGCGTGAAATTCAGGTCCCATCCACTCCATGTATTGTTGAAGCTGTCAAGATCTGTCTTGAACACAACAATTCCAACTTTCAAGGATTCATGGAACGGCTATGGGCCCGAAAAATGCTTGTAGTTACGCTGATTTAGCAATGGGAGTTATTGACCAAAAGGCTAAGTCCGGTACAATCAAACCCAGATTATGGTGGCGGTATAGAGACGACATTTTCGATCTATGGACGCAAGGTGCCACTAAACTTAATGATTTCACTGATTTCATTAATGCTTTATATCCCACCATAAAATTTACTGTAGTATCATCTGAAACCTCTCTCAACGTCTTAGATCTCACACTTTCATTGGTTGACGGGTATATTCAAACGGATGTATATTCTAAACCTACTGACCATCATATGTACTTATTACGTAACAGTGCTCACCCAAGGCATTGCACTAAGGCAATCCCATTTGGAGTTGCCACCCGGATTCGCAGAAACTGTTCAACCATTGAAAAATTTGACCAACGTAGTGATGAATACCAGACATATCTCGTTGAGAGAGGTTATAATCCAGCGGAAGTCAATAAGCAATTTTTAAGGGCAAAAGATCTACCCAGGGAGGACTTACTCGCCTCGAAACCGAAAGACAAAAAAATCGTCTTTCCTCTGGTAGTCGACTACAACCCTCATCTACCAAACATCAGCAAAATCATCAAATCATTTAGTCATCTTATTTATGAATCGCCATTGCTATCCCAGATTTTCCCAAAGGGGTCAATTATTCCTTCTTATCGAAGACCCAAAAACATAAAAGAGATTCTAGCAAGGCCTAAAAAAACCCATTACAGCAATAATACTCCCGTAGGATGTTTTAAATGTAAGAACAAATGTGATCTATGCAAACATTATCTTGTTGAAAATAAGATCTTTCACAGCGCCTGTACAGGCCGTTTTTACTCCATTAGACAGGATGTACATTGTAGGTCGAAGAATGTCATCTATATCGGCTATGTTGACCAACAAGGCCACGTGTGAATTGGCCGTCCATTTCAACAGAAAAGAACATCACATGTCTGACTTTGAGTTCATTGTTATTGAAAAAATTGTTAATGACACTACTGATGATATGGACAAGGTTTTACTCACAAGAGAGGCCTTTTGGTGCGCACAGTTATGCACCCTCCAACCTTACGGCTTGAACAAAAGATCCGAGTTTAATTCCAAAAATAGAATAAGGTTTAATTAATCATTCACTGGAGTAATTGTGCAACCAGTTGGGCTTTTTTTCAGTTACGCTGTGCAGATCGGCATTCTCACAGGCCCTGTTCAGGGATTCTATTACTTTTTAGAGCCCCTGGGCGGGGTTCTGTTGTTTTTAGTACTGGCGTGGTTCCAGAGACTTTCTCTTGGGATCTTGTTTTGCGCTCATCATATGGCCACCTGATTGCATGATTTACAAAGTCCTGTTGTTTATTTTAAATTATTAGTTTCGATGTCTGGTGATTAACGCCTTTTTCGGAATAGAGCTAACTATTTCTTATCTCACGTATTGTCCACTTAATGAATTCCAACCGCACATATTACATGTGACATATTATTGCTAATTTTTTATATGGTACTTTTTTTTTGTAATTTTAAACATTTTACACATATTATTGTGATTTTTTATAATTTTTTTGTAATTTTAAACATTTTACACCTTTTGGTTCATGGTTTTGTATAAATAGCGCAAGTTCAGTTGTACCAGGTATTTTTAGTTTTTAGTTTTTAGCGTGTACTGA
>JALIRR010009504.1:10000-15908 GCA_023091755.1 Montipora sp. Colony 1 RG-2022 | reverse complement strand
CCATTACCCCTTTCTGTTATTGTAGCTGTATTCAGTGAAAATCCTCTAGAGGAGGCGTACATCAGTGTGACAGCTGTCCTTCCTCAGTTCCGCCGAAGGACTCAAGGCATCGCCATATATGGACTTGCCAAAAATCAGAGTGCCTGATTTTCAGCTGGCTGCCATTTAGTGTTTAAAGCTCTTGGAGTTATCAGGTGCTAAATCTGCATCTAGTGGCCCAGTTCAGCATGACAAAATTTCTCCAATCACACATTAATATATAGGCTTAGCCAAGCCTAAAAGCGGAGTTCTCTAGTTATATATTCTGCAAGTCATTTTGCTTTCTTCTATACAAAAATGCATTGCCTACCTAGTGAATTCCATGGTAAATTTCACGCGAAAAGACAATATCGCATGAATCACGAAGCCATGAGTGCGATATCGGTTTTTCGAGTGTAATTTACTCTGGAATTCACCAGTTTGGCAATGAATTTTTCTTGAATCGCATGAATTTTAAAAGAAAACAATCAGACCCTCCATCAGCGGGCGAATGGAAAAGGAAAAAAAGCCATGTAAGAGTCAACCGTCAATAGCCAGCGAATAGGAATCCCGCTAACATTTTGTCAGTTCAAGGTCAAAAGAGAGTTTTACTGATGTACATGTACTTTATTCTCTGAAAACGACATCATTCACATTTTGATGTACATGTATTTCATAGAAACATGCCAGCTTGGCTTGAAACAAGAATCGCCAAAATACGGCAATGCAACCAAGAAAGGACAAACTTCAAACAAAATCCACTCCAACAACTTACCTTTAGGTGCTTTAAACAAACTTCTGAAAACACAAGCTAGTGATATTTCTCCCCAATTTATGCGATTACGTATTTATAACGTAAGGGCACAATTTTCTTGTCACTGTCGAGGCAGATCAAAAAACAGTTGGGCGAACGGATGCAAAAAGCATTTGTTTCCTTGCATTTTAGAGCAAAACAAACAAACAAACAAATCAACTATTTCTTTATGTCCAAAAAAGTACAGATAATTGTTATTTAATTCCAGTTTCCTTCCTGAACAATAAAAAACCGATTTAATCACTTTTTAAAAATACACATCCGTAAAAACATCAAACGGTTTAGCGCCCAAAGAAAGAATTGGTGGAGTAACTTCATCCACCAAGTTTGAGCTATTACTGGTATTCTGTTTTGCTGTTGTCGTTCTTCGTTTCTGTTTTAGCCATATCAGAGCTTCTACAGATATGCCAAAAATTTATTTATTTATTTATTTATTTAAGGATTTGTACAAACAGTACTGGTGCAAAAACAATAGGACATAAGTCCCCTCCTAGGTTTAAGCACCTACCCAATCATCCCCTAAAATTATAACTTAAAAATATAAATAAACTAAATAGACTGCTTAACAAGTGCACGCAGTAAGGGTATTTACCCGGCGACATTTAGCACAAATTATTTTTAAGGTACGAAAGTTGTTGCCATCAAAAACGTTGAAAAGTCTCTTGTAATAAAACGATTTAAGTTCACGCTTGAAAGAGTCAATAGACTCAGCCTGCCTAACATCATTAGGTATATTGCTCCACAAATTTGCTATCCTCTTAAAATAGAAGTCCCGAAAAGTTGATGTACGATTATTTTTAATCTTTAAGTTCAGCCCTGAGCACGCTTGACGCGTTTGACTCGTAACAAAGGAAAAATAGTAATTAAATGAACGCGTTAAATCAACATATCCATACAAATATTAAAAATACACACTCAACTTTAAGTTTATATCCCTTCGATGCCTGACTTAAACAACTGTGTAGCCACCAGTGTGGACCACAGCTATTATGATGTGTCAAACTGGATTGAAACCAGCGAAAAATGCAGAAAGGAAACATTTTTCAAACTGTTTTCCACCTGGACACGAAAAGCATTGACTTTTAAGAGCTATAGCTGACGTAGTATGGCCGTGTAGCTGCACTGAGCCACAGAACGCAACCAAAAACCAGTACCTGGTCGGTGGTCAACTTCAAAAAAACAGCTGACCTCAATGAGCTCTAAACTAGAGCTCACGATATGGTCACGTGATACTGGTCAGCAGATACCATGATTTGACAGGTGTCAATTGACCATAACATGGATGTTCAATATCCAAGAAGCATGCCCTAAACTAGCGTGATACTGGTTACATTGGCATACATGGACGAATGGACGTACGGATGTACAGACGATGACGTCATAGCTATAAAACCAATGAGCTTATTTGTTAGCCCACAGGTGGCTGATTACCTTAGTCCACAGGTGGCCTACTGTTAATGGCTCACAGATGGCTCATTCTAGCATGTTACGTTCGCTACAAAGGTCATTTCAAGTAGTCATAGGGGGTTTGTCGGGAAGTTTTTGACGGTTAAATGTGACATTCGCCACCATTGTTACATTTTGCACAAAAGTTCTCTCTTTTATATCTTGTAGGTTTGAATCTTTTCAGCCAAGGCATTTGGGCAGAGATCCAGGAACAAACCACATCAAGTGGAAGTGATCACCTCATACATTTAGCTGATGTTCTTAAACGAACTACACTGGCAGCAAAAGCCAGTGGAACCGTTGTTAATTATAGCAATTCAATAGTTTATATACTAAGCACTCATTTAAGCAAAAACAAATCCCCATGAATACCATGTAACCGCGTTATACCTCGACCGTATCCAAGCACCTTTAATAAGTGAGCTAAAACGTTCCGCCGTTTTCCCAAACGAATTAACACACTTGACTAAACCAGGTATCGCTCTTTAGCTTTCACTTTGCGGTTCGGTTAACTACACTTTTCACGAGATTATGTGAAGAAGAAAGCACTCGTTTACTGATTAAGCCTAAGCGCTCCTTTCAGTTAATATTAGGCCCCAGTAAGCACTCTCGCAAGAGTTTAGCTTTCATTTTGCGGTTCGGTCAACTACACTTTTCACGCAATCTCCGACAACAATAAATTATTAGCTTTCAGTCAAATCAGTGTAGAAGACAAAGATAATCTGCGTGAACGAGAGCCTTTCCCTGGGTAATTGTGAAGAAGAGCTCCCCAAAAAACCTGTCGGCCGACTGTCGGTCAACTGTCGGCCGACAGTTGACCGACAGGTTACCGACAGTCTGCCGACAGCAAACCGACAGGTTACCGACAGGTTAAGAAAAAAGAAAAATTGTGGTAAAAATCAGCAGTTAACGTGACATAACATTCCGTACTGTCGCCGACTGTCCGCCGACAGGTTTTTGGGGAGCTCTTCTTCACAATTACCTTTCCCTGGATGAGAACTTCCATTTGTTTTTCTAATTAAAATTGTGATTAATTCGGAATAACTGATATGTTATTTATTTATGAAAATAAGTAAGTGAAAACAACATTGAAGGATGTTTAACAAACCCAAAAAATTATTACTACCCCAGCAAGAACTTGTTCACCGAACGTCCAGCTCGGTGTGCGCTTGCAATGTCACTGAACCACCGAAGCCATCACTTCGCCTATATCCAGAAATGCACGCGATGACAAAAATGGCAGATTTGGCGAAAGAGCTCCACGATTGACAATCTTGGCAAAATTAGCGATTTTGGCGATATTATGCCAATTTCGTCAAATTAGTTCATCCATTGGTATTGACATCACTTCGGTGAGCATTGGCGACTTTTGCAAATTTGACAAATCGGCAATTATAGCGATATTTGAAAAGTGTAAGCGCTCGTTTCAGTGATTAGGCCTAAGCACTATTGTAAAATTTTAGCTTTCATTTTACGGTTCGAAGAAAGCAGTCGTTTACTGATTACGCCTAAGCGCTCCTTTGAGTGATTAGGCCTAAGCACTCTCGTAATTTTTAGCTTTCATTTTGTGGTTCGGTTAACTCCACCTATCACGAGATCGAATGTCCCTTGAACAATTTCCATTCATCGACTACGGGATTGCGGACCGCGGTGGCTGTTCATTATATTGCTTGCCCTTTAATAATTTTCATTCATCAGCGTCACAAATTATTGCTGATTTTGGGGCTCATTTGTCGAAATTCAAGCACGCTTCCAACAGACCTGTTTAATTTCGAGTTTCACCCAGTTTAATTTCCGGTGCAACTGTTAAATGACATGAGGATTTGAAAAGGCTTTTCAGCTTTGTTTTCCCTCTCATCTAACACACTTGGTGGCTTCCGCTTCTCCACTTTTCATACAGAAATAATTTCTTCAGAGAAAAGTGGAGTGAAAATCACAAATTGTGTGAATAAATTACAAGAGAAGAAACAGCCTATCGGTGAAGTAAACGGCTTAACTGCAATACCCTGCCACCTCGAACCTTTACCCTAAATTGCGTGGATACGCTGATACGGAGATACGCACTGGCGACCCCGAGCTTAGTGGATACGCAGTATTTCTCCTTCCCGAGGCGTCAAACAAAAAGAGCGAAGGACATTGATGTATATGTAATTCTCGTTCATAAAGCACGATGATCGAATGAAAAACAGTAATGTTTCTTATAGCGCGATCAATCTCCTTGTTGAATGTATCTCTCGTTCTTATGGTGCGTTGATCGAATCATTTTACAATTCGGTTCACTTTCATTTTACGGTTCAGTTAACCACAGGAAACAGCACTCGATTCCTGTAAGCGCTCGTTTCAGTGATTAGGCCTAAGCACTCTCGTAAAATTGTAGCTTTCATTTTGTGCTTCGGTTTTCTACACTATTCACGAGTGCGTGTTAAGAAGAAAGCACTGCAGTGCACTTAGATACACTTTTCACGAGATCTTGTGAGGAAAAAAGCCGTCGCTTACTGATTACGCCGAAGCGCTCGCTTCTGTGATTAGTCCAAAGCACTCTCTTGAAATATTAGCTTTCATTTTGTTGTTCGGTTCACTGCACTTTTCACGAGATCGTCTTGCACTTGAACAATTTTCATTCCTCGACTACGGGATTGCGGACCGCGGTGGCAGTTCATTATAGCGATATTTCAAAAGTGTAAGCACTCGTTTCAGTGATTAGGCCTAAGCACTATTGTAAAATTTTAGCTTTCATTTTACGGTTCGAAGAAAGCAGTCGTTTACTGATTACGCCTAAGCGCTCCTTTCAGTGATTACGCCTAAGCACTCTCTGCTTTGTGCCTTACCTTGTTGACGGTAACCGGTCGTTTCGCCTACGGGTCGGTTCGCCTACTGTCTGTTCGCCTACGTATAATGTCGGTTCGCCTACGTCCAAGACGTCAGTTCGCCTACGATTCATATGTAAGCTTTAAAATTGAATTGTTTAAAAGTCCTTGTCGAACCTCACAGAAAAAAACTGTGACGGCTAGCTAAGGCGTTATTTCTGTAAACTTGTGTCTTGAGCGGGGTCCTTGAGCGGCCTATACCAAAGAAAGTGAGACTTTTCATTAACTTATCAATAAAGGATACGTAACAAATTAGCTCGCTCCCACTCTACTGGGCGGTTCAATGTTTGTATCGATGTTGCGATCATGAACTTTATATCGCTTCCACGCGATCCGCAAACATAGATGCAAAAAGTTATATCTGACGGTTAGCTAAGGCGTTATTTCTGTAGACTTGTGTCTTGAGCGGGGTCCTTTAGCGGCCTATACCAAAGAAAGTGAGACTTTTCATTAACATATCAATAAAGGATACGTAAGAAATTAGCCCGTTCTCACTTTACTGGGCGGTTCAATGTTTGTATCTCAGTATTATGAATTAGTGTTAGTTTTTTAGTTCGTGCGCTTTCACGTCAGATACGCAAGCGTAGCTAGATGAAAAAAAAGTTAAGGCGTTGTGTAGGCTTGTCACTTGAGGTGAGATTTTTCATTAACATATCATTCAAAAGGACATGGTAGTTCATTTAACAAAGGATTGTATAAAACATTAGCATTCACCAATCACATCACTGCGATTTCGATCCATCGGAGAGGGGATTGACACTAT
>JALIRR010009503.1:5000-10000 GCA_023091755.1 Montipora sp. Colony 1 RG-2022 | reverse complement strand
AACATCCAAATAATTTTTACCACGATTGCTTGTAATCTCGCAATCTGATTGGCTAATTTGCAGCTGTCGATAAGAGTCTAGACAACGCTGTACGCGTCATGCTCGCGTCAATTTGTCACGCAATGTAACAGCCAATCAGGAACGCCGATTTTGGGTGATCAAAATTTGTTGTGGACTCACGAGGCGCACAACATTTTGACCACTGTGATGACGAATATCGTTGTCGATAAGAGTACAGACAACGCTGAACCACTTTCGATTTGTTAAATACATTTTCTTGCAAAGTAAAGTGATAGTTTTTGTTTCGGGTCACTTGTGCGGTCAAATTGTCCAATAAGCCAGGACCCTTGCTGACCCCACTGATCCGCTTTCAAATAAAACATAAGAGGTCAAAGGGGATTAGGAACAAGTGTAAAAACTATCATTAGTGTAATACTTAAGGCACTCTTCGACCGAAGTCTAGAAGTTTCATTAACTTTTAACATATTCTTCTGACATATCGGTAACCCAGAATTCCGAATTAATTTTGAATAGTTCAATTTAAAAGCAAACAGGAGATATATTTAAAAGTTACACAATGAAATCACTCACACGAAGGAAAAGGTGTAAATCATAGAATAATGAAAGGGGGTCATTTGTACCTCAGTGCAGAAGCAGCGCTCGGACTTGCATCCAATATGACAAACTTTCGTCCTTTGTAAATATGCGGATACACATTCTTGCCGACAAATGGAGATTCTAAGTTCCCAATAGAGACATCTGCTTCTCTAATGTACGTTGCTACATCCTTAAAAGAATCGTTGTATGTGCAATATCCATGCTCAACGTAGTACTTCGTAACAGCAGCAAAACTGATATCACCAACAAAAAGCAGAGTCACTCGTTCTATAAAAAGAAAGGAAAAAGTAAGATAATCAGTTCTTACGCGTCAACGAGGGTTGTCCAGTACACCCAGTTTGATTCAGATCGTGTTGGGTAGACTCGATTCCATCGACTTGTGTCTACCCTTCGATCCGAGTCGAGCCCACTCGACCAGTCCCTCCATATGTCGGTCCGTCTAACGCGAAGTCGGTTTGCGAAAAACTTGAAAAATTCAACAAGAACGACGAATAAGGAGGGTAGAAAATGTCGGCGGACCGACTGAGTTCGATCGACTCGAATCAAGTTGTCGATCCGAGTCGGGTCTACGGATGAAAAGCAACATCGAAGAGATTTTTCGGAACCTAGGATAAAATATTATGTTACTTACAAACTTAGAAAAGGAACAAGAAATAAAGTTAACGAATGAAATGATATATGAAATGGATCATATATTGAACTGCGGATGTGAAATCAAGTGAAGCTATGATCCTCACAGTTATGAGCCTAATTTTAGTTATTGCGTAGAGAAGCCTGAAAATTTCAGGACTTTAACGGGCTTTGAACCCGTGACCTCCCGTCGCACCGGTATCGCGAAGTCAAAGCCTGTTGAGGTCCCCAAATTCTCAGGTTTCTCTACTCAGTTTCGAAAATTGCGTTCATAACTGCGAGGATCATAGCTTCACTTAATGAAAGTTAACTAGCTAGCTAAAGATTTTAGTACTAGACTACACCAAAATGATTTAAAATACGATCAGGGAACCATTATCAATTTGAAATCCACGAATCCTGTTAACTTAAAAGTTTAAAATGTTCGAAATTATGTTTAAAAAGTTCCATTTGCCTCGTTTTCCTTTGTACCTTTCAACAGGAAATACTAGACAGCCCCTGATTTCATTTTTATCAGGAACGCACATGATTATGAGCGCACAACTTCGATGGCGCATTCTGTCTTGGAGTTTCAGTCAACGACTGAGATTTGTTTTTCGATTGATTCAGTTACATGCCAGGGCAAGGATCTCATGGATATACACACCAACCATAATTCTAAAAGAATAACGGTTCTAAATCAGTTACTAGAACTAAATATGAGCACTTAGACTTAATCTGTAAAATGAGGGTTTAACCTAGTACGGGTCTCGTGGTGGGTATATCCATGAGATGTTTCCCTGAAACAGCCCTATGCGTGATGACGTCTGAGTAGCTGATTTCACCACCGAGCCTCGAATTCGAAAATCAAACTTGTAAATTTTAGCTTGAGCTGAATCCCAAAGGAGGAAACCCACGTTCATAAGGCCTGTTAAAGAGATCAAGAAAAAGTTTGCATAACAAAAGAGCTGAGACAGAGTTCAATAGACCATATTTGTATTCCCAGTATTGGATTGGAACTAGCGTACAATGGAGGCTAATGCGGGGGAATATATTAAAAAGTATTTGCATATGAAAAGATCTCCCCGCATTAGCCTCCATTGCAAGCTAGTTCCAGTCCAATACTGAGAATACGAATATGGTCTATTCCAGGAGGATTGGATCAGGACTCCATGGCATGAGTCGATGCATGGCCACCGTTTCATTGTTTGGGACTCCAAAATAGCGGCCGTAACGTCATGTGAAAACCAAGAATATGAGCCTTCTTTTCCCCTTTTACCTTTTGACATTCCTAGTCATTTTTTTAAACACTTTCCCGGGAAACAGCATTCCCCTGGTTACCGTTAGCCAATCAGTGCTGTAGATTACGCATTTACGATTTCGCATAAATTACCTCTGGTAATGGAGAATCTGAGAGTAAGAGTGAGAGTCATTTAGAAAGTAGCCAAGAAAGTGATGGACACAACGAAGCGATTCTCGTCCGAAGAAGCTACGGGCCGATACGGCTAAAAAAGGATCCGGAAAGCGAACCAAAACAAACCCCAAAGCTCTCTGAGGGAAGGTGAAATGGAGAAATTGTCATCATGGATTTTCTCAAGAGAACAATCCACTAGAGTTGAGGGATCCATCTTTCAACCTCTGAATTTTGAGCTTTCCGATTCCCGTCTGCCCGCCATGTTTCAGCCAGAGCTAACTTATGCGAAACTGTAAATGCGTAATCTACAGCACCAAGAGATTATCAAGGTAAGAGAGTGAATCCCCCATATAGGCCCTCTAACTAAGGTAATCCATCTTAATCTATTTTTAGACATGGTACCCAGTTCTTCCACGAATTTTACTCGCGCGATTTCCCGCGTTGCGTGTTTTCGTGGAGGAAACAACGGAGGTAAGTAATGGCGGACCGCGCTTCCTCGAAACGCAAGGTTGAAGTTTCTAACGCACCGTCGAACAAGCGGTCTTCAATTATATGCTTCTGGTATGGTCATCCCATGCAGCCGGGTAAAATTAAGGATTAATATCACTCATGTTTTCAGAAGGTATAGAAATTCCCCGAGTCGTGGAGCGACAAGGGCAATTTTAAACCTCAATTTTGCTAGGAATCATGCAATTATTCGTTTATAACTGTGACCAAGTTAGGTTCGTGTTGTTATGTGAACAATATAGGGAGCAAAAAGACTGTTGCGTAATTCGTGGGAAACCATTTCAGTGTTTGTGAAGCCGTGAAGTGTGACACACATAAATCAGCTGAATGAAATTTCTATTTCTACAAGAACACAGGTACAGTTTAGCCTGTTGACAACGTTCTGAATCTCCTGACACTCTTAAGTCATTTACTTTGTTTTTCATTCTAAAAAATATCTCTAAACTAAATCTGGAACACAGCAAGAAATTCGAAGTGGAAATTTAGCAAATTAGTCGTCGTTGTTCACGCTTTCCAGACAACTCAGAAATTGATCATTTGACGATGTTGTTTTGCAGAGGACGACAAAGAAATGTACAGAGATTTATTTACAACGTACATGCACAGCCACTGCGCGCATAAAGGAGATAAAAGAGGCTCTACTCGCAGGGTGAGCCATTGTTCTACACAACGTTCCCTTTGCCATTGCCGCTGGGAATTTTTCAAACTCCCTAATACTGCTACTGTCTCTTGCTTCTTACAACAAACCCCTTAAGTTTATCTCGCAAACTTACATCTACGACCGCGACTTTCTTTTTTTTTTGTTAGTCCCTCTCCTTCATTGCTTGCAGGAAAACTTTCACCCTTGTTCTGCATATTTTTGTCAGTAATTGTTCATAGACTGTTCGAACAGCAACAGATTCGGTGGTGACACCAACAGCCTTATCACAGTTTGAATCAATTAGAATTAGTCCGGATGGACATTCCTCTTTCTTCTTTTTTTTTACTGCAACCGGTATCTGTTTAAAGTCAAGTTTGTCAACAAAACGTATTATAAAGGACTTTATTCCACATTTGCCTCCATTTTTTCTGAAGAAGTTTCGCGCGGCCTTGCGTGTAAAGCCGCCGAGGTTGCCCACGCAACGCGCGAGTAAAATTCGCGGAAGAACTGGGTACCATGTCTAAAAATAGATTAAGATGGATTACCTTAGTTAGAGGGCCTATATGGGGGATTCACTCTCTTACCTTGATAATCTCTTGACAGCACTGATTGGCTAACTGTAACCAGGGAACGTTGTTTCCCTGGAAAGAGTTTCTGAAAATAACCAGGTCCGTCAAAACGCCCGATCAAGAATTCAATAGGTCAGTTTCGTATTCTAACGGTTGGACTGGATCTAGCATGAAATGGAGGCTAATGCGGGCAAATTAATTTGCATTTGAAAAGATTTGCCCCCATTAGCCTCCATTCCATGCTAGATCCAGTCCAGCCGTGAGAATTCGAAAATGGTCTATTCAGAGGAAGGCTCCTGTAATATGTAAATAAACAACGCGTTGCACATTCCGGAAGTTATGACTGCCCTTTATGACAGAACTAAATCACGATAACTGATCTTTTAATAATAACCACGTACTTTTATTTCTTATCACGAAGACCTAAGGATCTTAAGAGCGGAATAAATTTTTCAACTTGATTATATAATAGCCGTTGAGTCAGACCTATTTTGCTTTCTAATACTGCATTCGCACCAAAGCTTAAACACGTTTAAAAGCTGTTTAGTTAAACATGGTTTAAAATTGTTTTCTTCATACAAGTTACTACCCGACATAACAGGGGCACCCAACGACCAATTTGTTGTAATATTTATTATTATAC
>JALIRR010009502.1:5000-15910 GCA_023091755.1 Montipora sp. Colony 1 RG-2022 | reverse complement strand
AAAATGGTATCAGCACTTCTGGTTTCCTAGATACAACATTCCTAATGATCCATGACGTCATTTGTTTTGCTTTTCCAATCATTCTTGCATCTTCTCATGCCAACAAAGCTGAAACAACCACTCCCAGATCTCTTTCCTTTTCAAGCACTTGCAAGGGTGTATGGCCCATCATGTAGTTATTTTTAGGGTTGTCCTTACCAATATGCAAAACACTGCACTTTGATTCATTAAATTTCATTTAATTAAAAATGATTTAGATAAACATATACTGGCAAAAACTAACAATAAAAGCGTCCGACGTTTCGGCGACATCTTGGCGCCATTGTCAAGGGAAACTAAATTAAATATGCGATCTCAAGATAAACTAAGAGTCCAGAGTCATTCATTTGCATGAGTTAGACAAGGACCTTAGCACGAATTGAGTCTGATTGTACGTTTAAACACGGTCATAATCGTTTAATGAGTAACATCTCATTAATGAGACAATCAAACTTGTTCTGCCATTTTTTCAACACATTAAAACAATTGTGAAGGTCATCCGGAATCCTGCCTGCGTGTCTATTATCATAGTGTTTGCGCACTGACGAGGTCTTGCTTCTATGTCCATCAACGCGTAGGAACAAATGGCCACAGGTGTATCCGACATAACCAGAATCGCACTGGTCACACTTGAAGTTATACACAATGCATTGTTGATCAATGAGCTGAGGCTTTAATTCGTTTGTCGGGAACTCCAGGGCAATCTTGTGGCTTGTAAACACTGGTTGGACAATAGTCTGGAGCTTCACACTAAGATCTTTTAACTGTTGCCGTGTTTAGACTTGAGTGTGCTACCGAGGTATTGGAGTTTACTTACCGAGGTTAATATTTTGCGTGTGCAAACGCCAAATAATACCGTAGTAAACACCGCTCAAGACAATAGAAAGTTAACTAAGGTAAAAGTTCGGTCTACTCTGCGAGCAGGCATGGTTAAGGTCGGTAACCAAGGTTTGGATGACGGAAACATCCGCTTGCAGTCGCATAGAATTTCACATCCTGTGGTGTCGGGATTGCGTCAGGCTCATTCGATCACGTTTCGATCACTCGCTTGTTTACCGGTATGCATTCGCGTAATCTAGTGTCCTTCTTTGCCAAATCCGGACCAACCAATCGGACAATGTATTCGAACGTACATCTTGATATTCTAAAGTTCTCCTTCCACCATTCTTCAACAAAATTTCCGTTTAATAGAGCTTCAAACCAGAATTGGTTTCTCGGCCACGACCACGCCATCTAACGCGCCTTGTCTTGCGAAGGGCAATTTGTAGCAGAATTAATCGCTTTTGTCTCGACCTCTTTAGGTGCTGCAAAAGTAAGAGCTGCTGCAATCTCGATTCCTGGGTTTGCTGATCAAGAACAAGAAAATAGAACGCGAGGACTACAAGAGCCACAGCTTCTCTTTTAAACGAGAGCATTTTATGCGTGGATTTAGAATTTGCCGCCAATTCGATAAGATTGTGATTGATGACAGATTTACCTTAGTTATTTGAGCCAGTATAAACACTGTACAAATGTACCAGGGTTTAGTAAGTTAATGTTTACCTTGGTAAACGCTTGAGTGTAAACACAGCATGTGTCTTCACAATATCAGGAGACTCCTGGTCTTAAAAGGGTATGACGACCCGAGTAGTGTTTTCTGTCGTAGATTTTGATTGCAATGGAAACTGGTCAGCGACTCTTAAGTTTAGAAAGTTTTTAACAATGGAGTCCACAAGGTGCTTGGGATAGTTCAGTTTAGAGAACACAGACTTCAGTCGTTCACACTCCTCAGTGAAGTAGGACCATGACGAAGACAGGCGATATGCGCGATCGAGCATAGTTGTCAATAGGCCGTGCTTGTGCCTATTATTGACATGACTGTGGTAATGGAGGAGCAGACCACTGTTTGTTGGCTTCACAAATACTTTAGTTTCAATACGGGGCGCTAGGTTTAGGAGTTGAAAAAATGCCAGAACAAGTTCGATTGTCTCGTTAATGAGATGTTACTCATTAAACAATTACGACCGTGTTTAAACATACAATCAGACTTAATTCGCGCTAAGGTCTTTGTCTATCTCATGCAAATGAATGACTCTGGACTCTTAGTTTCTCTTCAGATTGCGTATATAATTTAGTTTCCCTTGACAATGGTGCCAAGATGTCGCCGAAACGTTGGGACGCTTTCATCGTTAGTTTTTGCCAGTATATGTAAATTTCATTTGCCACATGTCAGCCCAATGGGATAAGCAGTGTAAGTCCGACTGAATGGTTGCAGGTGATCGTGCGTTTCCTATTAACTTTGAGTCATCAGCAAATAACAGGGTTGTATTCCTTGCGATAGCAGGCATATCGTTAATAAACAAAAGTAACAACAAGGGCCCCAAAACGGAATCTTGAGGCAATCCAGATAATACAAGTTCCCATGTGGATAATTCGTCACCTATGCGGACTGCCACTGTTTTACCAGTAATAAAATTACGAATAATGTTGTTACATTAGCCGGTTATCCCATACGCTTTTAACTTCAACAGGAGTCGCTCATGTGGAACTTTATCGAACGCTTTCTGAAAGTAGACTACGTCTACTACATCCTCATCCTCTAAAATGGTATTGATCTCATGCACTGTTTCCAAAAGATTAGAGAGACACGACTTGCTGTGGAAAAAGCCGTGTTGGTGCGGGCTGAGGTTGTCACGCACGTGAGTGTAGAGATGTCTATAAAGTAATTTCTCAAATACTTTACATAAAATGCAAGTAAGAGAAATAGGTCTATAATTGCATGCATCATTGAGTGAACCTTTTTTATGTAAAGCAGTAACCATTGCACGCTTCCATGGGTTGGGGATGCAGCAAGTACTTGCAACAGCTTGAAAAAAGAACTGTAACGGCCTTGACAAAGTTTTCATTTTCAGCTAGAGTTTTTATTATCACAGGATGTACACTATCGGGTCTAGCCGCTTTATAGATGTTCAACGAGTTCAGCTGTTGTATGACTTCCTCCTTTCCTACAGTGAATTCATTTATTTGTTCTGCTATATTTTCGAGAACACAGTTTTCATTCAGAGCTTCCTCTCTGGTAAAAACGGAAGCAAAAGACTACACTAGTATATCAGCAGTCTCCTTAGGGCAAGTAGTAGTTTGTCCATTAGCTTTTCGCAAGCAAGATACTGTTTTATTCGACTTCTTTTTGTTCCTTAGATACGCAAAAAATTTGATTGGATTTTGTTTCACATTTTTGGAAATTTTTTTTCTTCAAATTTCCGTTCTACAGATTTATATTTTCTTCAAGTTCAAGGGCAAAAGTGATATTGAAACGAGACAGAGAAATGTTGAAAGTTTGCCACACATTTTTATTTTCCTTTCGTGCACGACGGAGTTTCGAACCCTCCCATGGTACTTTGCATATTGGTATTCCTTCTTTTGTATTTTTTTTGTACTAAAATTGGGACACTATAATGAATTGCATGTAGTATTTTACTTTCGAGTTCGCCACACATAATGTCAACACAGTGGAGTGCCTCTTCAGAATAGAACCAATCTATCTGCCGACCAGTACTAATTAACCTAGGAATATCACATTTAGCCCAGTTAAATTTCTTAGAAGCCAGATATTCCACATTATCATACAATTTCACTTCCAGTACTGCTGTTAAATGATCACTTCCACGCAGTAGGGGACCTAAAGTAAATTGTTTGATAATGACAAAGTCAGAGGTTACATTTTGATCTAGCATAGATTCCTGGATTTTGTGATCAACTATCCGCCTTCTTGTGATGTCGTCAGTGATATGCCATGTGAGACCACACAAAACAAATCAGTCAATGTACTTCTTTTGATTTCACAATTTCTTATCAGAAGTATCGATGGGTCCATGAACTGTTCTGTTAGACCAACAAACATCTGGAAGATTGAAATCACCCACCAAAGTTACTTGATCAATGTCGCTAATAGGTAGCTTGTGTAGTTCAGACCTCACGGCTATATCGTGTTCTTCAGTCGATGATGGTGATCGATAGAGACAAACAATGTTTACATCGCCATGCCCAACGAGTCACGTAAAGAGAATGATTCCAAGATTTGCGCATTATATCTCATGTGTACATAAATACATGAACAGCTACCGTGTGTCCCCGTCATTTCTAAAGATTCTGTAATTAGGTATTGCAAGCTCAGCATCAAAATATTCTGTAGAGAAGTGAGTTTCTGTTATGCAAATAATGTCAATATCACTAGAGTTTACAATGCATTTAATTTCACCAAGCTTGTTAAACAGAGAACAAGCATTGGTATAAAAAGTCGTGATGCGGCGAGGATCATTTATTGTTGTGAGGAGTGTCAATATCCTTGTGAGTAACAGGCCCGCTCGTAGCGTTCCTAGCTGAAGTAATGCATGTACTGGATCTAGTAACGCACGCACCAGACACGTTTTGTCTCTCACACCATTTCTTCATTGCCTCAAATTCCAATTTCCTCTCACTTTGAGTGAGATCCCTACTAAACCAGTAGATTTGATCTTCCAATTTCACATTCCTCTTAGCAAAAAGTTCAATGACAGGATCCTCTCTGCAGAACACTACACGCATTGGCCTGCAATCGGAGCTCTCATGGTTGGCCCTAATGTCGCCTAAACGCATTATTTTCGCAGGTTTCTCTTGAAGACCAACTTGGTTAGATATTCTTTCAAACAAGGTTGTATCAAAAGCTCTGCGATCATCCGCTACTTCTGACTGAGACTCCGGCAACCCCTTAATAATTATATTACATCTTCTTTTATGGCGCTCGCTACTCTCTTGGAGTACTCTATGATGTCCTGTGTCGATAATTTCTGATTCTAGTTTGCGGTTCCTTTCTGACACAGCTTCAGAACTTTTTTGGAGAGCATCTTGCACAAGCTTAGGCATTACTTCTTTCACAAGTTTCTCCATTACACCTGAAAGATGGTTCAGCATTGTGGAATGGTCACTTACCGAATTGTTATGATTCAATCTGTCAGGTTCGACATCCTGTTTTACCCAAACAGGTTTAAATGAAGTGGTACATTCGGGGCATAACCAGAATATGACAGCCAACGCTTTCTTTGTTGGAATTTGTTTCCGGAGTGAATGAAGAGCCGACCCGTTTATTTGACCAGCAGCCATGCATTGAATTTGTGCTAGCAACAGTAAAAGAAGCAAAGAAAGATCATAGTGAAGACGACACTGGCAATAACTCTACTGATGAGAGGTAAGTGTGATTTTTAAGACTTACTAAACTTTCCGTTGTTAACAAAAGCATTTAAAAACAGGCATCATTGTACTTGTTCTTGTCAAGTACAAAAAAAGGAAAAAAATATAACAAAGTAATGTACTGGCTACCTGAAACAGCCATAGGGGGCTAGTAAAGACAGGAAGACATTCAAGGAAGGAAGTACACCCTTCGTGATACTAAGGTACCCGACCTTAAAGCTGCATTCCTCGGATCTACCCTGTTAAGGCTCTCTCTGATGCGCCTTCTTAGTACAGTGTACCCCATTGCCCTAATGTGTCCCCGTAGATAAGGTTCACCTGTGGTTGATCCATGTCTTCCAAATGAAATCACGAATAGTGCTGTCAATTTCTTCATCAGTAATGGTACTCACGCGAGACAAATGCTCTAGATCAAATAAACGGACTTGGCGCATTATTCTACAACGAAATACTCTGAAATCCCTAGCAATCTTTACTCAATTGAAACCTATCCCTCTTAAATCTTTGAGTACCTCTGGCGGAATGTTTATCGATGGTCCACCTGGGCGTCCATTCTTTAGCAATTGACAGGAGAGATAAGTAACACTGGATGGCCTTGTTATACTGTTTCCAAAATGTTGGAGAAATTTCTCAAGTAATTCAGTAAACATCAGTCTCAGATCATCCAACTATTTTACGTTAGTTTCGTCGGTAACTATAGTCGCCAACTGATCTGGTAATCTTATCATTCTTTCCAAAAGATCTACATGGGTTAAGACCTTGGAAACATGGCGGTCGTCTCTACCAAATGAACTCTGACTTAGAATTTCCTCACTCCTTCTTATCATGTTCTCAAAAAATCCTTTATCTCGGATTCTCCTTCCTCGTCAATATACTCTTCTGTTCCCGCCATCTTTATCATGAGGTCGTTCTGTCCCAGCATCGTCCTAGCAGATTTTACCGCCCGACCCAGACCCCAAGACGTGAATGAATATGTGTGAACATTGAATGGATGTGAGGATTAAATTGAACGAATGGGGATTAAACTGAATGGATGTACGGATTGAATTGGACGAATATAGACAAGGAATTAAGTGGATGCGAACTAAAATGACTCCATACAAGAATTAAGACAAAAGGCAATTAAAAATGAAATTGAATACACAAGGATTAAATTGAATGAACACAGAAATTGAATTGAATAAATACAGATTGAATTGAATGGATATAAAAATTGAATTGAATAAAGACAGATTGAATTGAATGGATATAGAAATGAAATTGAATAAATACGAATTAAATTAAACGAATGCAGAGATTGAATTGAATACATAAATATTAAATTGAATCAAAATAGAAGTATTGAATATTGCTACATTTGGCTTGGCATAATTAAGATAAGAAAACAATACAGTATGTAGTCACTTATATCAAAGTACTATGGTATTCAGGACCAGTACAAACTATAAAATCTATTACAAAACAGCATTGTATGTTAATTAAACCTTTAATAATATTTAATTTGAAGAATTTCTGAAACCAATTTTAAGAACATTTTAAGAACACTTTCAGGATGATTTCTCACTAAGCACCTCTCAAATAAGAACATGATCAGCCTTAAACCTGAAAAAAGCGTTCTTATATGCGGGTGTTTACTGTACAAAATTAATGTAAATAGCTTCAATGACCGGCCATTGTTGGCAATGTTCTCCTACTCACCGTGCTGGTCACACATTGGACCTTCTCTTAACAAGAGATGATGATCAATTAGTTACATCTGTTGCTATTCATGATGCCACTTTCTCTGATCATTTTGTTGTTAATGGTGTTTTGTCTATGGAGAAACCTTCGTTTACAAAGAAACAAACTATTTAAGAATTTTTATATTGATCTTTTCATCAGTGACATTTGAGGCCCTTCCCTCATCAGTAATCCACCAAATGAACTTGATGATCTAGTTGCACTTTACGATTCTGAGCTATCTGGAGTCTTTAACAGACATGTTCCCATTGAGAAGTGACCATTACCATTCGCCCAGCAGCACCTTGGTACTCAGAAGAATTAAAGTTTGGAAAGAGGGAAAAGGGACGGCTTGAGCAACGGTGGCGTGCTTCCCGTTCTACGCGCGATCGCGAAGCTTACACGTGTCAATGTAAAGTTCTTAAGGACCTGCTATCTTCGTCAAGAAGTAACTATTATTCAAATCTAGTTGCTGAAAAAAAGGGCTAACATGAGATCGCTTTTTGCAATTTTTAGCAAACTACTTCATCGACGTCATGAGGTGCAGTACCCAAGGCATGATTCCTCATCTTCTTTGGCTAATGATTTTGTTCTATTCTTTGGTGACAAAATCAGAAGAATCCGTCGTGACCTTGATCAAGTCCCACCTTTGGATACTACTGTAGATAACGGTACTACTGGCTGTCAACTGAACATGTTTTCGATTGTTCCACCGGATGAACTCTTGAGTATCATCGGCTCAACTACTCCCAAGTCCTGAGATTAAGGGTTTTTTTTTACCTAAACAGTGGGGACCCACATTCCTGACCCAAGTTTAGCTCCTCATTATATTTTATATATCTATATATTTTATTAAAGCACCTTTGAAAAAGAAGGAAAAACGTCACGCAGGGTCTGGAAGGATATTCTCGGGGTCCAGGATTTGATCAAAATACAGCACAGGATTTGGGAAAACGCAAAATATCTTGAATTGACTGCTTTTCAGGAGGAAGGATTGAGCAGAATTGGGCATGGAATGAGGGATTTCTTGCCTGATTGTTGGGAATTCAGGAAATTTTCACCACCTAGATGAACGTTCTGGCCGCGAAAGTGAATGAACCAGGTCAGTGCTAACTCACATGCTTCTCATCCCATCTTTCAAGGTAGCTACTTTCTTCACTAGATGTACAACTTGGAGTTGAGGACCTCCTGAATGAAATTGGCAAACTATTTCCAGTGTGGGTACCTGAGGGCTCATCCAACGTACTCAACAAGGTAGTTTCCGTGTGGGTACTTGAGGGCCAGTTGAATATACTCAGCAAGGTGGTCTCAGTGTGGGCACTCTAGGGACTGCTGAAAGTAGTGGTACTTTCAGTGTTGGCACTTCCTGTTCCAAATGAACCAATGAATGGCAAGAAATAGTTATGCCGGACAATACCATGTGGCTAAAATCTAATTCCCAGGTGTTATACACTCTTGTGATTTGCGGGCCTACATTACAAGACACCTTTTCGCTTTTTGACGTGACAATGAAATAACATGGGTACCCCTTAATACACTGTACAGTCTGAAGCTTGTGTCAGTGGGCCCTTAAAGCAGTTTTTTAAGTGGGGGGGCCGACCACTGTTATCTTATGAAACTACTTTTTTGGGAAAAGTCTTTTGCTTAATTTAATATTTTTTCTGCAAAAATTTGCTTACTCCTACCTTAAAACCTAAATCAGGATAGTAACTTAATTGTAAGAAGTGACTCGGCCTATTACCCTTTTGAAAAGGCTAATCATTTAAACTCGGTCTTAAACAAGGACACTGCCTATAAAAGGGATAGCTCCTCCCCCTCTTTGTCACCCAAGTGCTGTTTGCACGACTGTATTCAAATACGGCAGCCTAAGTAAGCAAGAAGAAGGGAACACACTGATATTGAACAAGAGGCTGTAATGAAGTGTGAGCGCTTCATTTTTCGTGGAAATTTGTCTGTTCTGCTTATAAAAGTAAAAATAACTTCAAGTGCAACTGTTTTTTGTTCCAGATACAATAAATTAAAAATTTTGGTGTTCAGAAATTTGAATTTGGCGCCAAAAACTGTTCCTCCAATGGCGCCATTTCTGTACACATCCTAGGCTCCACGCGCTCGTCTCTTCCTATCCTTGAAACTTCAGTTTCCCAAGTTGAGGTTTTTTATGGTTGTGTCATGCTCAGAGCTTTTGATCCGAACAGGGTCCGAAGAAAGTCCGAACAACCGAAAGGTTTCGATTCATGGCGGAAGGCAGTTGCGGAAGGTATGGTTTGTTTCTTCCCCCGTCTTTCCCCCTGAATTGAAATACTTTGCTGCTACGCAATTGCTTTTTTGACGTATTTAACGTCTCCTTTTTCGAAGTGAGTTTTTGTTCCGCCATGTCCAATTTTACTTCAAAGAAAGCCAAGGTAATGGATAGTCGTCCAAGGATTCGACATACAGCTGGAAGTGGAACCTGAAAGTGAAGGGCGTTTGCAGTGCGTCAAGTCTCAACTCCAGCACGTGAAAAGTGTCCTTTGTATCACAAGCCAGACAACGATGGGAAATCTTCTTATGATTAAGAAATTGTTACAGGTTTTTCAAGAGTCTAAGCAAAGTGAGGAATGGGAAGGCAAACCCCTTTGTGTTCTTCATCGAGTGAAGAACTGATAGGACAAAAGTGCTGCTCATGCCATGTTGACATTCAAACATATATTCTTCCACCGTACATCTTGGCAAGTGGGGAAAACACGACTGGATGTTTTGACATTCACACACCTACATTCTGGGTCAGAAATGTTGTAACACTGACGGAAATTTTTCCCTCCTCCCCTTTCAATGTTGATGTTTATGGGTTCCAGTGCAAGACCCAACTGGGAAACGCAACATTAGAATAGCAAATGCAACATTCAAGGGAGGGAGGAGGAGGGCTGCATTATCAATAGCTTGGATGCGAGTTACCTGCTGTTCAAGAGAGGTGTTCCAACTATTTATGACCGAGGTTGCCTGAGTGTTGAATGATGCATTTCAGGTAAGAAATGCGCCATTACTAATGTGTTCTCTAACGGGTGTTTTGTTGGACTTTCGCAATGAAAAGAAGTTCAAGCACGTTTCTTTAGTTACAAAATTGCTATAAAGAGTTGATTTGTTGCTAAGAAGGAATAATATTTCGAAGAATTACGAAAGAAAAGCTGCACTAGCATAATGGCCTTTGAACACTGTATCGATAATGTGACAGGGGCAAGACCTTTTACTTCAGCTGGGTTAAACGACTTTCCGTTTGTAAAGTTGCTGATTTTTGTGGTATTTCAAGAATTATTTGTAAGAATTTTCAAAGCAAATAGAAGCACTCCCTCGCATTTATGAAGTTCCTTGAAAAGAGGCTGTAAGTTCAAGCTAACTGAAATACAAAGAACGCACCCGATTCGCTGTCTCAGGGTCCTACAAAAAAGAGTCGGGACTTTCACCTGTAAAAGATTAATGGAGGAGGCCGGAATTGAAGAAAGTGATGTTTCAACAAGGACAGTTACACATTACCTAAATTCAGCGGGGTACCTTTATTTGCAGACAAGGAAGAAAGGACTTATGACTGAAGATGATCACAGAAAAAGAGTGGCTTTTGATAAAATCATGGAAAGAAACTTCAGCGCGGATGTTTGAAAAAAAAGAAATTGCATTCTACTTGGATGAAACATCCATCGCATATAAGAGAAATCCTTTTGATCTAGCTATGGCACCTCAAGGACGAGTATGGAGAAAAAAAAGAGAGGGTCTTGCTCATGGATGCATTGCAAAGGGTCGGAAGGAGGGAACTGGGGGAAAAGTCTTAAGGCTTCTAGTCCCTATATGCTATGACAAGGGAGTGATTTGCTGTGAGCCTTATGAACACATGACAGGTCGCTACTTCACCACATTCGTTGATAAACACTTTGATCGATTGTTTGAGTTGGCTGGAAAAGGTGTCAGTTGCCTCT
>JALIRR010009501.1:12500-15912 GCA_023091755.1 Montipora sp. Colony 1 RG-2022 | reverse complement strand
AAAGACCAAAGATCTTCAAGCCTAGAAGGGTGAAGATTAGACTTGCCTGTAGTAGTGTCTTCCTTTGGTTTAGGTTGGCTGCTTTGGCTAGCTTCTGGCTTTTTTTCAACTCCAATTTGCTTCAGATCATCATGGCTAAGTTCTACCAAACATTGTCAAAAGACATACATGTAAGAAGCCCATAAAAAAAGTTTATCATCTTGCCTAATCCTCTGACCAAGATGACAAAGAAAATAATTTATCTTTTCTCGACAGGGAATTAAATACATGTACCTTATCTTAATTAACCCAATGACCCCTTAACCACACCCTCATTGACAAGTAAAATCCTCCTCAGGGGATCAATTGATTTAAAAAACCACCACCACCAACAACAACAAAAATTTACATTGAATAATTAGAAGATCTTGTTTGCAGAGAACTCTTTTAATTAAACAATAATAACAATTAGAATAATAATAATTATCATTTACTAATACATAGATTTAGCCAAGCCTAAAAGCTGAGCTCCCAAGTTATTTATTCTTAAAATAAGTTAACCTGGCTTGACCCTGTGATCCAATTGAAACCCAGTACCTGGTCAGTGGTCAACTTAAAAAAAGAAAGCTGACCTCGATGAGCTCTAAACTTGAGCTTGCAATATGGTCAAGTGATACTGGTCAGCAGATACCTTGTCTTGACAAGTGTCAATTGACCATAACATGGATGTCCAATATCAAGTATTGATTCTCTAAACTTGATATGGTCACGTGATACTGGCCACAATGGCATACTTGGAGGCGGAACGGTCGTATGATGACCAAAACTAAATTTTCTCGCACAGATGGGTTACCATATTTTCTTACCAATTGTGATCCACGCGCTTGCCTTTGGTGCACAGAATTCCGCTATTATTAACATTTTTATTTTTAGAGTTCTCTTCAAAAGTCGAAACATGGAATAAGAGCATGTTATAAAATCTCAAGGTTTGGAAAAAAAATTCAACTTGAAATAAACATACACATGTCAGTGAGTATAATCGTAGTTAGTTGCAAACCATAGAGTTCATGTTGTGTCAGTACCTACCTATATATGAAAGGGATGCTGCCAATGGATATTATAAAATTTACCCAAGATTGCAATATGTTACTTGTATTATTGCATTAATTAACTTGCATTGCAAGTTTCATTTTTATCAAAAGAAAATTTAACTTAGTATACCACATGGACTGATATAATAAGTGATATGGTACATGAAGCCTAAAAATAAGTTTAAAGCTAATTATGGTTCAGTTAATTATTATGGTTCAGTTAATCATCATGGTTCAGTTATAATCATCATGCTTCAGTTAATCATGGTTCAGTTAATTATTATTTGGACATGTCTTAATTCAAGGCTTACACAGTGCTTGAAACTAATGCTATTCCACTAGCCCAGGTACCCAGGACTAGTAAAACGTCATGTGTAGGGCTACAGTAACTGAAAAAAATTTATGCACTCCTATACTAGCCCCTATTTAAAGTATTGATCACTTGATAGAGTGTTGATTGTCCTATTGTTTCCTTGCATGAAGTGTTTTTATATGATATGCCATTAAAATTGGCATATCATATTGGCATCTCGCAGTGAGTATTTTTAGTGATCCTGTATTTAGCAGCCCCCTGTATTAAGCAGCCAGTTCATCAAGCCCCGAGGGTAGCCGTTGTATATCAACCAGAAAAAACTACAACGACAATAACCAACCAAAGAAACTTAATAAAAATTAATATTCATGTTCTCAAGTGTCACTGGAGAAATAAAAGGGTTTGGGGGGAGGGGTGATACACCAGAAGAATTGAAATGGTTTCTAATTCCCTACTTTAGACCTGACTGTACGCCTTTATTTTAGTCAAGTAGCTTGACCTTATTTTCTTTTTTTTTTCGCTTCCTAGCTCACTGCCTACTTCAGTACACTCCACTGACCAGCCATTTTACATGCCCGCGTTCCTCTGCGCACACCACGGCTGGATCACTAGTCCAGCCAATTGTATTTTCCGCCAATCAGAAAGTCGCCTGCCTTTATAAATGCAGGGAACAAGGGAAATCTGTTAAGTTCTAAATATTGCAGAAACTGATGTAGCAAAAGGAATACATGTAGTTAAACACAAAGGGGCCTTACAAAAGGCACCGTACACATGTAGCTTGCGAACATCAGATTAATTTTGTAAGTCGTCAACCTTGGTTGCATACAGAGCTCTGTGATTATTTTAGCAATAGTAAAAAGCTTCTATTGGCAATCTGTTGTTTGTGACATTTTCTAAAAGAAACTTCTTTTCCTTTTTTTAAGTTCCCCAGCCATTTATATTGTGAAAGAAATATTATTTGTTTATCTATGACTGGTAATTATCATCTTGGATCAGTGGACATGCTTGAATGAAGTCAAACAGAGTCAGAAGGCAAAATGACTTCTTTAATAGTATGTCTGCATTTAAGCAGGCCACACAAAAAGGAAATATATCACTACTGTTTCTCCTTACCTTGTTCTGGATGTGCAAACGAGTCACTAATAAATTCACCATGCATAGAACTTTCATCTGCAATAGGTTCTGAGAAGTCCTCTTCCTGGGTAACCTGTGTAATATCAGAGGACATTACAAACTATGTTAACTAAGCTGTATTAATTTTTTATAAGGAAAAGATACTCTTCAAACATCTGAAACACACATAAGAAAGTACATGTACTTTGTTTCAGCTGCCAACAAGACCTTGCAGTGATTGACTTTCAGAAAAAAACCTAGGAGCCAGCTGGCCCCTAAGTTTTCAGATTTGGTCGCCAGCTCAAATACTTTAGTCGCCCAGGCCGAGCAGAAAATCAGAGTGCATAAAGTGGCCTTAACAGCCAGAGATGGGTAAAAATAGTTGCAAATTTTAAATGCTGGATAATTTGACTTAAAAATAAACTGGACAAAAGATTAATGTACATCAATCATAACATTTCTAACAAATTCGAATGTGATCAAGTCTATTGTTCCAGACATCGTAATAAGATATCTGCATTTTATTATACTCTTGATCCTTGGAGATGCTTTTAACGCACAAACTCTACTCTCAACATGCAAACAGACTGGATTGACACAAAGTTATTCACTTGAAAAAATTGTGAGCATTTTTTCTTATGCTAATTCTAGAGAACACTAAATATCAGCATTAATTTATTCACTGTGCCTTGAGAATGGTGTCATGATGACGCTGAAACATCAGCTATTAAATTTTATGTTCACTTGTTATGCATTTAAATAATTATTTGCGACCTTTCTGACAGTGCAAGGCTGCTGCCTAAGAAAATTTTAAAGGAGCCCTCAGAGCTAAACGCTGAGAACTTAGGAGCCCAACATATGAAGTGAAAGGTGTTGCTGTGAAAAATTACGGCGCCCAGAGCTATTCTTTGGGAGC
>JALIRR010009501.1:0-2500 GCA_023091755.1 Montipora sp. Colony 1 RG-2022 | reverse complement strand
TGGGGGTGGGGGGTGGGGAGGGTCCAAGAGAAGCAAGCAAGTGAAAAAGCAACTTCAGCCAAAGGAATTAACAAGGCCAACAAACTGACATTCCTCCAACCGAGTGGCTTCATACAATGGCTCTTTAAATTTCGAGCACTGATCAACCATATTAATTTGACAGCTGACAAGCAGCTTACCCTCTCACTCCCAATATCTAAAAGTTAATTCTCCTTACTAACTAACAACCAATCCTCTTGTTGTCAGTTATGGGAATTTGATGATATATTTAAACAAAAATCCTTGGTTGATAAATTTCTTCATTCTCGTCACCTGTTTGCTTGACAATGTAATGATCTTGCAAGGAGCCACGATTAGTTTTGGTTTCACTACTGATTGGTTGAAAAAGTGGCGCGAGAACTTTGAACCAATCACGGAGTGAAGTAAACATAAACCAAAGTAGTTCACTAATTACTTTCGAAACTCAATTGAAAATCTCTCTAATATATGCATTTAGCCAGCCTAAAATCGGAGCTACCAGGTTGTTTTTTTTCTTACTGGCTATAAGGGTAATGAAAATAAAAGGTTTTTGAATTGTCCATGTTTTGGTGTTTCTGGTTACTTCTTAATTAAATCATTTTCTTCACTTTCTTCTTTAGAAAAATTGATTGCTCAACTAGTATCGCATGGGTTTTAAAAGAAAATGAGCAAATCCTCAGCAAAAGAACGGAAAAGGAAAAAAGACCATTTCAGAGTCAATTGTCAAAAGCTGCAAAAACCAGCGAACAGGAATCACACTAAAATTAGAAATCACACACATACTAGCTTGTGATGTGACGGATCGGCATTAGGAAATTTTTGTCAGCTCTGTTCTTCTGTCATAGGTCGTCCAGGCATCATGCGATCTTATCAAAATTAAAAATCTTCTAAAGCTATACCAAAAAGTAGCTCTAAACAAACTAAAATTAAAAACTCAGCCTTAAGTCAATATCCCTCTGATGCTTCACTTGAAGAACTGCGTAGCCACCTGCGTGGTCCTGACCACAGCTACGTATGTCAAACCTGGATTGAAACCGGTGAAAAATACAGGAAAATATTTTCCAAACCATGTTCCACTTGAACACGAAAAGCATTGGCTGTTAAGAGAATAGGTTACGTAGTATGGCCGTGTAGCTGCTTCGGGCCACAGAAAAGGTGCAAAAAATGTTTAGCAGTTAACCAGGCTTGTGCCTGCAATCCAATCGAAAACCAGGGCCTGGTCATTGGTCAACATTAAAAAACAGCTGACATCATGCAATGAGCTCTAAACTTGAGCCCACGATATGGTCACATGATACTGGTCAGCAGATGCCTTGTTTTGACAGGTGTCAATTGACCATTACATGGATGTCCAATGTCAAAGATGTGCACTGTAAATTGGAGTATGGTCTCGATATGGTCAGGTGATACTGGTCACATTGGCATACATGGATGGGAAGATGGACGAATGCTCACCAAAACCAGATTTTCTCGCACAGATGGGTTATTTACCATATTTTCTTACCCATGGTGCTCCGCACGCGCGCCAAAGCGGAGCTCCGCTATTAGTTTCATTTGAGTTCATTTTATAAATTACGTACTGTGATGTCCCTAGCGATTAGGGACAAATGCTGTTTTTGAGGTCCATGAGACTAATCGCAAACACTAACTGGTTTGCCTCAGCTCTACAAGCCCACCTTCTTAAATAAATTGAAAATGTTGATTTTTTTAAAAAAATTATCGCATCCTTGTTTCGACTTGTTTCCTTTCAGTGTAGCTTAAATAGCTTGACTGATGGAGAGGGGGGAGTAAAATGAGCGCACCGTCGACCTCAGGTTTGTTAGTTTAATCAATGTTACGAATTATCGACGTTAAATATTGTCGCTTTATTGCAAAAGACATCTCTCTGAATAAATTAAGCTTAAATAATGTTTAACTTCGGCTTGTTTCATACCCGTTCAATTATGCTTTGTGGTAACAAAGGAAAGCCAAAACTTCCTTCAAAACTTAGCGACGTTTCAAAGGTAGCAAACATAGCAAACAAATAATAAACAAATTAAAAAAAACTTACTCCCAACGTTCTTGGCCATATCCTTTGCATAGTCTATCTCCGATGTTTTACTCTTTTCCTCGACAATTTCGTCGGTGGTAGGTTTACCATCATCATTCCCGCCTTTAGTACCAAATTTCGTTTCATTTCCTCCTTCTGGAGACTTCTCACTTTTCCCTTCGCGTTTTTGGGCTTCTTCAGGTCCCAAAGAAGACCACCAACTAAACATGGCTTTATCGCAACGTTCTTTTTTTGGTACAGTACACTTGAAGATGCCGATCGTGTTAGTTACCTAAAAACCACCATTATGTTTTCGTGACGGTTTTCGTGACGTCATATTCTCAAGTGTTTTGACAAGACAGCGGCTATCTTGCAAAGACCATGCGCATTTTATGGAATGGAATGGAAAACTCATTTAGTTATTACTGGGTTGCCTTATAAGGCAAACCCAGT
>JALIRR010009500.1:10000-15913 GCA_023091755.1 Montipora sp. Colony 1 RG-2022 | reverse complement strand
AGCCGAAGAGTTTCCACGGTTTTAAACTACTCCTTTATTTCACGGTCATCGCAGGGAGTGTAGACGTTCAAAATCTAAATTACAGAGTTGAAGTTAGTAAGAGAAATGCAAATGTTAACTTAAATCAAATAAAGACATTTACCCAATGGCGTCTCACAGTTCTTCTGACTAGCAAGTCATAAAGTTGTAAATTACGTCTATGACGTCATCAAATTATACAAATTGCGGAATGTTCGAAAGTTGCGGCCTTAATTAGCTTGCGCAATACAAGTCACATGTATATTTAGCAATACATCAGCTAAGTAGTAAAATAGAATGATTACACAAGTTACTTCGATGTTTTTTGAAGTGAAAAATGAGCAGATGACGAAATAGAAAGTCAAAATGTCAAAGGCAATCAAAAGATATAAAATTATTGTAAAAGGTACTTAATTCTAAATTCTAAAATATACTTTTAGCAATGTTATTTCAATATTTCGACGAGCCGATTTTCCGCAATTTGCCTTTTTTCCAATGTTTGCCCCCCCCCCGCATAACACATGACTAATTTGCATGACAATTTGAAAAACCAACATGGCCGCTATCGTGAATAAGGCCTATTAGTTACTTCGAATTATTGATTTTCACACGCAGGAAAAGCAGCCGTGTTGTTTAATTGAAGCAAACGAATTCGTTCGCATAAAAGTAGAATTCAATTCCCAAAGGGATGGCTTGTGACACCAACTTGTTTAGGAAATGTGAAAACCAAGGTGAAAAATTTGTTTTCATAAACAGGCTTTGCCCTTGAGCTCCCTTTTTAAAAGATGAGAGATTTAACTGTTAGGGAAACCTGAACAGCATAGCTTCGTTCGTTTCTCATCGTTTCGTTAAGGTGCACATCACTCCATCCTCTGGTCTAACAGTGACACTTCTACGGACCTTGCGTGACTGACCAGGCACAAGAGAAAACTTAAACGTCTGAAGAAAGCGTGACAAGATAACCTTGGCCTCAATCTGATGAAAGGAAAGCAAAGTTCATCAGTAAGTAATGGAATAAAAAATATACCCGAAAAAGTACGAAGGTTGTGATTAGCCAGAAACGAAAGAACTTATTTTTTTTGTTTATTATAATTTTCCAATAAACCTGCATTTGTAAAGTTTTTGTGAACTGTTGTCTTGTTTTCCTTTCACAGAACAAAAACAATCTTGAAAACAGAATCTAGTTTATGTCCAATTCACTTCTTACCAGTGCGAAGTTTTGTCCAATGCAGTTGCGAGGCCCAAGTGAAAACGGGAAATAAGTGTAATGAGATCTGGAGTCAGAAAAAGAAAATTCAAATTTAGGGTAGCAAAGCTAACTTGCCAATAGAAGATGGCCGCATAAAGCTTCCTTAAACATCAAACAATCAAAGCCATACGATAACCGTTCAGTATAAAGGGGCAGTTAAAAGGAAGAAAAGTCTACCTCCAAATTTCTTCTCATACAATATTTTCCCTAAAATAGACCAAATTCAGAGGAGAAAAACGACTAAATCCACGATTCGTGAGATCTTAAAGAATGTCTCATTTATTCCATCATGTCTCATCTACCACTAACAAAATGCAAGTACAAAGCAACCAATCCATAAAAAAGCATGCGTCGTCGGCCTTTTTCTGGTCATTTTCTTTATTGTTTAGCCATCGGGAAACTAGATCAAACTCAAGTTTTCGCGCTGAATGTGCAAGTAAGCCCCGGATGTGTAGCAGAATTCCGCGCGATGTTTAAAAACGTCTGTGCAGTGGATTCAGAGTCACCTTAAATCTGTGCTTTTGTTTAGAAAATAATCGGTGTTTGATATGGTACTATAACAATGCTGTTACGCGATACAGTGTTAGCGTCAATCATTCTCAGTTAAGAGAGAGTCTCTTCTACTACTGCTGCTCCTGCCCCTGCTACTGCTACTGCTACTACTATCTGTTATGTCAGATTTACATAGATGTTCTTGTCTACGATGACAAAGACAAGCCTCGAACCCGCAACCCTTGGGTCGGGAATCCCGTGCACGGACCAGTACACTACTGTGACTCCACAATAAAATAATAACCTGCTTTGAAATTGTGGCATCTAAACAGATTTTCTGATAAAGTGGGTCCAAATGGAAAATAATAGCCTGATTCTTAGGTCTTAGTTCTTATTCGCGGAGTTTTACGGTAAATGCTGTAAATGACACTGATCAGAACGGCGCTAAATTTAGGGGAGAAAATGAAAATTTATCCTCAAGTGCTGACGTTCTTCATAAGACCTCAAATTTGGCTATTTCACGTTGTTGCTTTGCAAACGACGGCAAAGAAATGGACAAAAGTGAAAAACGCACGTGTTGGGCGTGCAAAGATATTGTTTTTCCGAATAATATGCAAATTTGTGACGTTTTCGTTGCCGTCGCCGTTGTCGTTGCTTAAGAAGGCTTCCTACGCTAAATTTAGCCTATACCATTAGACTTTAGACGGCCACAGTTCTTATATGCAAGGACCTACAGCTTTGAAACTTTAACCACGTACTAGAGGAAGTTTGAAGTTTGTAAAAATGTACTTGATATGGCGTTCTAGGTTACCACATTAATTGTAAATATGCTTAATTACAGAATACAGGATTTTTAAAAAAATTCATCGACCAGTTTTTCATGTAGACCGCCAGACGTTCTGGGAACGAAGTTTGACGAAATTCCGCAAAATATAATGCTTTCCGTTGAATTTTGTCAACGGACATCAAAAGCAGTTTATATCATGAAATTTCACGGAGAGCTAGATTGATACCTCTAAAAGACTTACATGACTAGCGATTCTTCTATATATTAAAAACAGCTCTTCTTTTGAAAGTTATTGTAAGAGTAACGACAAATTGAGTATTTTAGGCGTAAAAACTTCTCTCTCGAATAGCTTAAAATCGGCTTTTACGATTTTCTTCAAACTTCGTCAAACGTTAGACAAACATCTCAGGATTAGTACCCTGCGTATCATTTCAAAAGTTTAGATCGAATAAAGCGTAAAATTGCTGCTAATCAAAAACCATGACGTCACTGTTTCGTTGCCATGGTAACCTAGTACGAAATATATTTATGAAAGTCAAGTAGACTACTGCACGACTGATATTCGCGAGGTTTTATCAGTCGTGCACTAGTCTACTTGACTTTCATACAAATTTTTCAAGCATCAGTTAAAATAACATGGCGACAAAAACGCCGAGGAAAAAATTCCAGGCCGGCAAAAGAATGGCACATTTATTTCCGAATCATCATGAAACTTCAAAGAGAAGTGAGCGGGAGGATGGAAAAGCTCTGGAAAAGGTAGCTGATCGAGTAGACTAGTGGCTGAAAGTTTGGAAAACTCGAGGACGAACCGTTGCGTAAATTTAATGGGGCTGTTTCTTTTTAATGTTTTTATTACCCTACGAACTTAAGTTCAAAGTGAATGCATGTTTTTAAAGTTCTTTTCCTTTACTTTCGTGAAAATTGAGCAGTATTTTCGTCCTCGTCCGCTTGAATAGTGCGGACCTGTGTGGAAACAATCAGCGATTGAATTTCACAAAAAAACGCACTCCAGAGGGTGAGCATGACGGCAATGGAGAGATATTATACAAAACACCATCCAAATGAAGATGACCCCTGCTTAAAACTTCGTTGCTATGCTCGAGAAAGGTTTTTTTTTCGGTAAAAACCTTTCACCTCTTCAACGATCGATCCTCTCTTGGGTTCCAGTCCTTGCCCGACAGGTCACGCAAAAGCGTGACAAACGAACTTTTCCAAGAGCTTTGCAAAATCACATGGATTTTACTCGTTCAGATCATCGGTGACCCCTATTTTTTTAATCATGAATCACTTACTTTACTTACTATCTACAAAATATGATGAAATGAAAAAATTCTCACCGTAAGAAGTTATCTTTTTTTAACATTTTCTTTCCTCGTGCCATCGAATTCCGGTAGTGGTTGCAACGGATAGAGCTTATGAAAACGCTCGTCGAGGATGAACTCTACTGTTTACCACATCCCTAGCGGCATACAATTATCTAAAAATCTCACTCCTAAAAACCTATGCACGGAAACTTTCACTCCAACAGTTTATTTTTATGATTTTCGATGGATGAGCAGATGAGCCTACATCTCGCTATTATGACCGATTTCTCGAAATTAAGGCATTTTTCAACTGCCATTTTCTCCGAAACAAAGTCGGTGACCCCCATTTTTTTTTTCCTTTTTGGAGTAAGTACTTTATGACCTAACTCTAGGCGAGAAATGAAGAAAATCTCACCGTAGGAAGATTTTGGCGCGAACGTCCTTAAGCTCCCTGTTGGAAATAGCAAAGACCAAGACTTCAGCGGCCTTCACACGGCAAACTTAAGTTTGCAAACACGTGTTGGCAAACTCAAGACACAACAACAGTTGTCAAACATGTTGGCAAACTATTGGCGAGAATAGAGACAAGTTCTATTCAGTTGTCGCCAACAAATTGCCAACGTGTTTGTCGACTGTTTCTGTGCCGTTCACACACACCAACTTGAGTTTGCCAAACTTGAGTTTGCAAACTCAAGCTTGCCGTGTGAAGACCGCTTTAAAGAGGCACTTTGTGTTGGATGTCAAAATTGGGTGCATTTCTGCAAACATGACATCACCAACACCTTAAACAACCTTGAACTATCGGGGTGTTTATTTGGTTGGTTGGTTAGGTTGGCCGGTTGAGAAAAAAATGTGGCAAATGCCTTTTCCCTGAACAGATTCAGAGCAACAACGCACATTGCACTGCGGCTCAGCAAAAACCGCAAGAGCAGGTCTAAGTTCACTATACCTCTTCAAAAGTTCCTCGTCATCAAACCTGTAAGGATTGAATTCGTCTGGCTTCTCCCAGTAGTCGGGGAGGTGACTGCTGACATAAGTATTCAACTGAAGAGAAAATGAAAAGAATGAGCCAAGTGAACAGAAGGAGGCGTTGTGCATGGAAGTTCGTGTTCACTGAAAATAGGGACAGTCGCATGGATGAACGAAAAATGGCGGCCTAACTGTATGGTAGGAAATATGTTCTAGCTTTATTTATGGCTTACTAGTACACAGTGCACTTTCTATTGCATTTCACTGTGACAAGCTATATCTTAGGACGCTTTTCATTTGACAGACTGATTGACCGACCAGACCGGACATTTGGAAGGACTAACTCTTCAACACCTTCAAATTAACACACTTCAAGGATGATATATTAATGTACTCTTCTAGAAGAATGTTAGGGATTATTGAGCAAGTGTTCCTTCAAATTGTTGCGTTTTCTTTGCCAACTAATGGATCTGGCCGGCCAGTTGTGACAAAAATAAAGCGCCCTTAGATAGTTGTTACAGACGTAACATAGTTAATAGAAGGGGACTGGTTTTGAAGCTCGGCAAACATCACAGGAGCAAATAAAGATGCCAAGATTTAGGTTGGAAAGTCCACGACCCTGCACAATCTTTTGTTTTGCGCTCATACACTATGCATGAATTACGTAACCAACACGTTTCTATTGGTTCGTTCCTCCGTACGGAGCGGAGTAAACAACTATTGTGTTTCGTCCACGGTCAAGGCCAAAAATAGAACAGAAACATACAACAAAGAAATTTTTCGGGTTTCACTATAACCATTCCCCTCTATTAACTATGAGACTTAAGTATTATTATTATACATTGGTGTCACCAGCTTGATTTTGATTGGCTATAAGCAAGCAGCTAATTCTTGCTTGCTCTGTTTCTCTTACGTCATACCTACAAACAATAGATTTCATATATGTAGAATTGACGTCATACCTACAGACAATAGTTTTATGCATGCAGAAGTGACGTCACCTAACACACTAACCAGCAGTTTGATCAGTTTTGTCATGCCATGGCGGAGCTCAGCTCAGGAATATGCATAATAAAACAATTATTGAATTCGGT
>JALIRR010009500.1:0-2500 GCA_023091755.1 Montipora sp. Colony 1 RG-2022 | reverse complement strand
TCATAAATTCGATTCCCGTGGACGCCCCCTGAATTTTTCAAGGCATTTATTACAGAGGTTCCAAAACTCAACTCCCTCGCTTGACTCTCAAGACAAAACGCATCCAGACCCCTTCGCGCTAAAATGACCTACGGAGAACCTGGTTACGACTGTCACACTTTGACCAGCGGCTTGACTGTGACTATTTCAACCGATTGCTTAGCTCGTATCTCTATGCACTGCAATGCTGAACAATCAACCTTCCTTGGGAAACAACCAAACTACAAAAAAAGCAAGAATGGGTCATGCATTTTGCCCCGCCCACCCGTTCGGTCCATAGAAAATGCTGATCCCGAATAACACGAAAGAACACAGGCGCAAGAAGTGAAGAAGAAGTGCGAAGCTCATAGACAAAGATTATCAAAAAACTTTGACCATCAGTGCCATAACTGGTTTGCTTTCATGATCCTGCTTTCGACCCCGTTTTCACTGGCTCGAGACAGAAGGCGACATTCGAAAAATTGGACAGCAACAAAATTGACACGTTCTGATTTCGTGGAGCTTCCGAATTTCTTTATGGCTCGTTTGTTTGAATTTTACCCGGTTAGTGACCTTTACGACTCTGGCGCTAATAAAAGCCGGATTTTCAGCTGCTACAGTTTCTCTCCAAGACGTCTAACAATGCGTATCGAGTCAAAATGGCTGCCAGAAGTTTACTTAGCTTTCTACAAGTAAGAAGAAAATCTTAATAAATTGAGGACCTTATTCAGACCATAGATGTTCAGCCGAAATCCTGAACATTGATTTCGAAATGATTCCTGTTCGAAAACCCTCTTTTGTCCTTTAAAAACCCACAGAAAGCCGTCTACAAAACCAACCTTCAACACAAAAACAAAAACTTTCTGTTTTCGTGTTGCGTCAAAATGTATCACGCCATAAATTTTAAATTAAAACCAATAAGATCAAAACAAACTTATGCGCGTAACAAAGGCATAAGAGAAGTTAAAATAAGTTAAATTTGGTACTAAAAGTTAAAACAACAGAAAAAGATAATCCAACCTTCTTGGTAAATAATCCGCTGCAGTATATCATTAGGAACGTAGTCTTTTCTCTTTATAATGCTCTTTCTAACATCAATCACTTTTTTGCCAGTTTCACGCAAGAACTGAATCGCCGAAGCCACACGTCTTTGATAAGGGTACTGACTTACTCTAAACTGCAAAAAATAAACAAACAAAAAAACAAGAATTAGCCTTTATTAAATCCACTCTTACTGCGAAAGATCACTTGGTATTTCCCGGCAAAGAAAGGTGCAAACTAATCCAGCGGAAAAGAAGAGAAAGATGCGCGGTTCAGTCGATCCAAATGTGTTCTCGTGGGATAGAGTTAAGGAGTTCAAAGACAAGAATATGTTTTTATATAGCAAATGAGTCATGTACGTCAGAGATACTTTACGTATCAAATAAGCATATTAGCAACGTTTGTTTTGTTTGAATACCATCATGTTATCTAGTAATAATTGTAATATAAGAAAGCCAATAAATATGCAATATGTATCTGGCATCTATGCAAAGTGAACTTTTTCATGAACATCTTCATTTTAGTTAATAATTAGCCTCTTACACCAAAATAAAAAAAGCAACTTCTGAGCAACTTTTGAGCAACTTTTGGAGTTTTGGAGCAACTTTTTGAGAAAATTGGAGTACATTTTCACACATTTATGAGCAACTTGTGGACAGCCCTAAACTGAGTCACCGGTGTCGCAATGTCGGTACCCCAAACTAATCCTCTCTAAAAACAAGCGAGTATTTTCTTTTGTTTCGGCTCTAAAAGACGTTTGATCAAAGATCGCAAAATAAGGATCCGTCGAGCATCTACTATTCTAAGTAAAGCACAACAAAGTCGGGGTGGCCATCTTGTTGAGACCTCAGTGTTAAGGCGCCGGCCTGGAAACGAAAAAAACATTGTGTCCCGAAATGTTTCCTCGGAGTGGAAGCAGAGCTCTGGGGAGCCCTGAAAGAAAGTGTCTTCTCATTGGTTTTCGTGAAAAGCAATGAAAAGCGTCTCTGATTGGTGCATTCATGTTAGCACGAGGCGCAAACGTTTGCCTATAAAAACCCTACGGCGCATGTTCTCCTAAATAGAGTTTCCCATGCAGAGCCTCGGGTCATGCGCAGACATAAGATTCGAGGATCTCGTGATGTTTCTGAACAAGTTCACAAGATTTTTGCTTCCCGGGAATGTTTCCTGAGGCCGCAAACGGGGAGACATTTGCTTCCGCAACATTGTTTCCTCGTCGCTTTAAGAGTTCAAAGTGAGAGGAAAGCAATATCATAATGTCGTAAAAACCAATTTCAAAGTTTTTCCGCATAATATCGAAGAAGTTTTCGCTTTTACCCATGGCTTCAATGTCTACACGAAGCTTAAGCATAGAAGTGGTACCAACAAGAGTGCGGCGCCTTGGACTTCAGTTTTGGCAGCTTAAAAGCAATAGGTTGGTCGATCAAGTCTTTTTTCGAGA
>JALIRR010009499.1:0-15918 GCA_023091755.1 Montipora sp. Colony 1 RG-2022 | reverse complement strand
CCAACTGGAAGAAAGTTCATTTTCATCTGTTCCAGTGTATAAAAAAATGCAGGGAAAGTGTCAGCTTTTGCTTTATAAAATATGCAGGGTACTACACTGTCCCTCTTTCCTTACATTTTGTTACCAGGTAACGCATGGTCGTTTAATGTAATTGCAGGGTTTTAAGTAGGAGGAGAAAGTACTGTAAGCAGCTGTTACTAGGCTGTCTTGTTTTTACTGGCAAATTTTACCTGGAAACAGTTCCCAAACTATGAATGTAGCCATCAACCATTTTGCTGGTTGCCAGCATGTTTTGACAGCCCAGTAATTGGTACAGATCTTTGAACATCTTAATATGCTGTCATTGATTTTTTCTGTCTAGTTTTTTTGTGGCAGATGAGAGTTGCAACAAAACAAACTCCTGTGTTTAAACCATTTAATTTATTTTTCCAGTGTTCATACACTACATAACAGAATAATTATTGAATGAAATGAATCATATATTGAACTGCGGATATGAAATGAAGTGAAGCTATGATCAACGCAGTTAGCAATTTCGTGGAGGCTTGAACCTGTGAGCTTGCAATGCTGGTGCGACGCTCTAACCAACTGGGCTATGAAGTCACTGATGTCATTTGTGGGTTTTAATGTTCAGACTGTTATGAATGAATCAACTGCAAGCATCATAGGTTCACTTGACTCCTAAGAATAATAATTATTATTGATGGCAGGAAAAGGGATCTTTTATCTAACACCACTTCAATCTTGTTCCAAGGGTCTTTTACAAATCTCCGCACCTCAACACTGTGGCAATGAGGATTTCAGCAACAGTTGTGCCCCTATGCAAGGTTGTCAGTCGAGAATGTTTCAAAGTCTGAAAAGTAGGCAGCATTTGCTGAAGATACAACTACGACTAAAGTAGGTGGCAATCTTTGCTGGTAGTCCATTTCTTCTGACAGCCTTGTTAAAGGTACTAAATCGTGAACTAACCTTATCAAAGACAAAAAGCTCCACAAGGAGTGCAAGCATCCATATCATGTATTGGTTCTTGTTTTCCTTTACACAGTTATCAAGTTGAAGGTTAAACACAGGTGGCAGTTTGTAACATTTGATCCATTCTGAAATCATTTTTGAAAGAACTGATATTGTTAAATTGGGATCATGAGGCCACTGGTAGAAGTCGAATGATCCAAATATGTCTTTGCCAGTGGGCGATTGGCCAGAGTGAAGGATTGCACCAACAAGGTGTGTGCCAATGGTTGTCAGATTTCATGTGGCTTTGGTTTTCCTCCTAACTCGTGGGATATTGGTTGTCTTCTGATCCATTCCGTCATCAATAACAGTTAAATATTTCTCTGGAAACCTCCTTGATTTGTAGCGGTGTTGGTAGTAAACTCTACGTTCCTGCCTTTTAGTATAGTTGAATGAACAAATAAAAACAGGGTAGATTAAAAAAGTTGCTTTTGTTATATTCAACACACAAGGATACATGGTGCTTACAATAAGGGTTAAGTTTGCACAAAATAAAAGAAACTATTTTGTTGATTTATGTATGACTCACACTAACCGAAAATGCTGTATTAAATGACTTGATACCTACAGCTCATGTGGTATTGTGTTCTTGGAAGTCACTGTGTATAGTTGTTAATGGTAACTTTTCTTTTGTCATTTAAATTCAGCTAGAAACTGCTCACCAGACTAGTTCCAGATGCTTGTTCAGAAGTGTGTCAATTTCACTGCGCACTTTTTTGTCCATGGTCTTTTCCTTTTGCTCTTTGTACTTTGAGCAATCAGTGCACTTGGTGAAACGGTTTTCCTGTTTGAGTGAAAACATTCTTGAAAGTAAATTTATTTACAGAATTATTATATCAAGCAAACAAACATTTACTTCCATGCATGGATTAAGTTTAAGTTCAGCAGGAAGCTATGGTTGTTGACAAAAAATCGGCAAAAAAGGCAGAATCTTACAATTACCGGTAAACAAAGATAATTTTTTTCATTCCCCTTTGTTGGATACAAGATTGGTTAGAGCCAACTCGCACCTCATTGGCTATCCAATATGAGCTTATTGAATAATAATATTGTTAAACATTCCCGGGCCAAGTCATTTGAATGCACTATATAGGATTTATCCTGAGGTAACTGTGAACAATCTTTTGGAGAGCCTGATGGTTTTGGCATTGATTAATAATAGCAATGATAATAATCCTAATGAATGATAGTTATAATGATAATGATGATGATAGTGATAATAATTTTCATAATAGTGATAATAAGGATAATAATGATGATAATGTTAACAATAATTAGTATGGTTATTATTATTATTATTATTATTATTATTATTATTATTATTGTTGTTGTTGTTGTTGTTGTTAGTAGTGGTGGTGGTGGTAGTAGTAGTAGTAGTAGTAGTAGTAGTAGTAGTAGTCACTTAACAGTAATGCCATTAAATAAGTCATGTAAACACCACTAAAAGGGACATTAACAGACAATTACACAAATAGACAAAAATCGCTGTGTCGTGGAATTACGTGAAAGAATCATTGTATTGTGTTGCAAGGGAAATCACAGTAAGTTCCTGACAAATTAAACTAACCTTTGGTATTGAGATGTGTGGGAAGTATTTGTGAAATATGTTATAAAATTGAGATAGCCCAACTGATGTGATACCAAAACCATCATTTCACAAACCATTTGCTTGTAGATAGACAACAGTGAAAAGCAGGAGGGCAAATGAATACTTGATTGATTTGGCTGATGTTGACCTACACAATTTAGGAAGAACTCCAGCCATGCAATACAATCTTTTGTTTTTTGAGAGCGTCGCTTGATGCCCCAATTTCCTTGTTCAATGTGCAACGTTCCTTTCTGGAATTCACTATAAATTCGGCGAAAAGTGTCCTTTTTTAAATCGTGGATTAGAAGCCATGCATCCTTGCAGACTTTTCTCCCAGCTGCAAAAAATTCTGTTTGATAGCCACCTGTCACAAACTTGCTGTGCTTGTGGAGATATGTCAAGACCTCGTTTCTCTGGGCAGTCTGTTCCTTACTCTTTAAGTAGCTTTCACAGAAGGTGATATCGTCCATAGATAACTTCCTCAAGCATTTATCGGTGCAACAAGTCACCGATAACAGCCGGAAAATGTCTCCATCTGTTCTTGATGTACGATCTGTTTGTACGGCGATGAAATTAAATCAAAATAGGTCGAATTGAGTATTTTTTTTCCTTGATTAAGTAGCTATAAGTAATTGAAAAATATCTTTTTGGCTCATTTGAAAGACCTTTGAAATATGCTCTCTTTATCGCGATATGTAAATTTTTTCAACATAAAATAAAGGGATCATGTGTATTTTGTGCACCCCTCGACCGACATATCGGTCGACATATCGACCGATACTCGACCGACATGTCGGTCGACGTATCGACCGACACTCGGCCGATACCCGACATATCGGTAGTCTATCGGTCGATATGTCGGCCGATGCGTCGGTCGACATATCGGTCGATATGTTGACCGATCCATCGGTCGAGTATCGGTCGATATGTCGACCGATAGCCTACCGACGTTCCGCCGATACTTCACTGCTGCTTGCGTTTTGGTGAATGTAGCTTGCGTCCCAGACGTAATTTAACCAAGGTTAGAAACTTCTGTCGAGCAGCGCAGAGATCCCTGATCTACTCCCCGCTTCTCAGAGGCTTTTTCACATAAATCCGTTGCAGTCAATCGCACAAAAGCGAACCAAAAATCAATCGAGCCCAATGTTGATTTTCCACGTGATTTTATTCATGATTATTTTTTACGTTGTGGATGAAAAGCCCCTATGGGGGAGCTTCAATAAATGCATGTACGTATGTCTGTCTGTCTGTCTGTCTGTCTGTCTGTCTGTCTGTCTGTCTGTATGTATGTATGTATGTATGCATGTTACCTTAAAGTAAAGTAAAGTAAAATCCTTTATTTAAAAACACGATTAGCGTTTAAGCACTACATGCTTGAAGGATCGTGTATGGAATTAATTATCTAAGTATCTAATTACCTACGGAAAAATGAATGCAACATAGGAAATTAATTTACTTTATCGCAAATCTGATCTCCCTAAACATCGGACTAGATTTTGCCTTCCAATTGAATAAACTTGTTTAAAATTACAAGAATCATTAAAATATTCTGAAACATAGTTCCACAGTACAACTCCTCTGTAACAAACAGAATTTTTCATGAAATAAGTGGAAAATCGTGGAACGACGGCCTTATTATGTCCTCTTAGGTTATACGGGCTATTACGCCATACAACTAAATCCGAAATCATTGCAGGCATATTATTACTGGCTATGTTATAGATTAGTTTGACAAGACTTCGTTTATACTTTAGCAGGGCGCGTGCGTACATTTTTTAATCCGCGACTCCAGTGGGTACCATATGGAAGATACAATGACTTTTTTTGAAGAATATTAATGGCATAAAAATACGTTAAATTGACTAGCCGGAACTGAGCTGTGTTTAAGAACGGGATCTATCTCATATGATTAAGGGGCCGACATTTCTCCCTCTCAAGCACTGCCTACCGATTGGAAAGTAAGTATCTGAAAGCAGCGAAGGACCAACCGCGTCCGAAAGCGATGCGCGGGTCAAAGTCCCGGGCGGAATCGTCAGGTACGACTCTCTGGCGCGATGTCTTGTTCAAATTAAACATTTCGTCAGCGCATGCGTTAATGTTCTGGTTCTCCGATACGTACCATACTAGCCTGAGTAGCAGCCGTTTCCTTCCCTTTTCCAGGCGGAGATCGGACAAGCGAGCGCTAAAGCGGGCGAGCGCCTGTCGCCTCACCCCCTCCCCCTACTCCTTATTTTTCGCAATCTCTCGCAGTTTTCGTCTCGCAGTTTTCGTCCCCTTCGCGAGCGTTTGGAAAAGGAAAGGAAACGGCTGCTACGCAGGCTAGTACCAAACCAAAAATATGTTGTTGTTTTTTTGTTTTGTTTTTTTACAAGGAAATTGGAATTTCAGTTGATTCTACAGTCATAAACGTAACGTAAGAACCGTGTCTAGTCTTCTCGCATAGGACACAGATCGATCATCTTTTTTAGAAAATTTAGCCTGGTGACCGAGGCTTGGAACAATAAAGAGGAGGAAATTGAATAATTTTGACGATAGCATGAATGGTTCAATGTCCTTGTTCGCATAATACAATTGCAATTTTTTTCCTAATTCTGTAAATCTGTTTTAGCACTTGTTCAGCGATGTTATCACCATAACGAACAAGACATTTTAGCAACCAAAACATAACCTCTGCACCCTGTAGAGTTAGCAGGCTATTTGCCTGCTATCTCCAACCACGCGCTTTCTGTGCGCGGCCCACTTCTTCTATACCCTGCAAGATTTTATCAAGACGTGGGGCCACAAGAGAGTTTTGTGTAAAAGGACAAGTTTCCTTAAGGCGCTGTTACACTGTACAATTTTTCGTGCAGCTTGTCTCGCAACGCCATTTCTACAAACGTTCTCACAGTACGAAACTAATTGTTTTACGGGTGTTACACTGAGCAACTTGTCATGCAACCTGTCTCGTTTCGATGATCTCATAAATTTAGAGTAGCATTTTTCTGCGGGTTTGGCAACTTCATCCGCCTTAAATGTGGCATTGGCTGGTGCTGAAAACCGTTGCGACACATACAAGTTGCAGGACAGATGTTTCACGGCGCAAGGATAAGAAAATTCGTTGCACTCGTTGCGGAAAGTAGAACTCTCTACTTTCTGCAACGGTTTCTGCAACTGGTCTCGCAACATTTTTGATCGTTGCAAGATATGCGAGACAGTTGCAGCCCGAAAAATTGCATAGTGCAACAGCGCCTTTACGAGTGATACTATACTCTTAGTTCTTGCTTATAGTAAAACTTTGTTCCAAACGTCATTATAGTGTGTTCATAGTACTCGGCCGACTGATTGGCATGACAGCTATCACAGTCTGAAGTCCCGACGATGAGTTCCGATCTCCACCGCATTATACCGTTCCTGACAGAAATCACGAAAGGCCAGCTTTTTGCTACGAGGATAACAACGAAAAAAGCACAACGTTGAGCAACTGAGGAAGCACGCGAAACCGGGCCGAAGCCCCAAACTCCCTCACAACCGACGGCCTAGGACAGGGACATCTCAGGACTATTATCATCCTCAAGGGCTTCATGAAGGGATGCAGGTCTACTTCATTCTTTGTAAATAAATTCACAGAGAAAATAATTTTAAAAAAATGCGTTAGCCCTTCGACAGAGAGAAGAGCCATTCAGAGGCATTCGCTTTGACGAAGGGCTAAACATCGACTTTCAAATTTCTCTCCAGTGGTCAGTTAACCATATAAACCAAGTTTTTAAACCCATTTCTTTGTTTCGCTTCCCATCACGCAGCACCCAAGTATCTTTAGATACTGAACCCCTTTTTGCAAAGATTTTGATTTCTTGCGTTGAGCCTTTTACAGTCTTAACAGGACTGGTAATTATATTCTGAAAAGATTGCTACTGATCTGTACGGGTACGCAAGTGATCCCAGGACCGCAAATAATCCCAGAACCGCAAATGATCAGGGGCACCCAACGGATCTGTTCCTCACTTTATCTGTTCCCCAGAGGAATCTTGCTGGCTGGCAAAAATACAGGTGTTCCGATTAGCTGGCTGGCAAAATTATTATTGATAGAGGTTTTGGCTTGGAATTACTGACTTTTTCTAGCATTTCAACCCGAGCTGGCTGTAGAAACTCTAAGACTGAGGACGACTGAAAAATTAAAAACGGAGAACCCCTACCCTCTCCCAGAGAGTTGTGACAAACGTACGACGGCTGGTCAGAGTGATTGCGCTTGCGGAAAAAAACCTGTTTTGTCCCGCTTTTGTCGGTTTGGATCGAGGGATTTGAAAGCGCGCGGAGGTCACGGATTGTGCTGTTTTAATTCCTCATTTACAAGTAAGATTAATTGCCATTGTTATTTTATCTGTATGCTGAGATTCTCGCGATGTTCTTCTACAATGAATTGAAATGAACAGAGTGAATTTAACAGAAGTAACTTATATTTTCATTCACAGATTTCAGTTTCGACGGTGTATAGTGTGTTTGTTGGTACGTAGCGTCTTCGGAGGTATAAGACTTCTTATTGTAGTTGATTTAATGCTTTTTTTTCGGTTATCAATATCTCTATTAGCCAAGTGCGTGATGATCTTTTACAGTTGAAGCGAATTGAGCAAACGAATTGTAAAAAATTCACAGCAGTATTTTTGTTTTCAGATCCTTAATTAGATTCGTGTAGGCATCCACGGGATCGACCCGGTGCTTTCCTCAAACACAAGGTAAGAATCAAGAAAAATTCGCACTTATTTTAGTTTAATTTATTTCGTTAGAAAGACGATTTATTACTCTCGACAACTCCTGACATAGAAACCAGTCTTTGTAGCCAGAAAGCAGATAACAAACATGCACTAAAAAATTACAAGAACGTGCACGGGACAATCCCTCAGGACCTGCTGAGACATTTTGAAGTGCTTAAGAAATGCAGGAACAAATTTGACTGTTTATTGTACGAAATGCTTTTCATAAGAACTTTAAAGCCAAATCTCTACGTGCAATGAGACTATTCGTGCGAAAGTATTTTTATAATATTTTGTTTGTTCATTCTTACGACCATCTCTCTTCCCTCAGGTTGAGTTAGGCTTGTGACGATGGCCATTCATTGTTTGTTCATTCTTACGACCATCTCTCTTCCGTCAGGTTGAGTTAGGCTTGTGACGATGGGCATTCATTGTTTGTTCATTCTTACGACCATCTCTCTTCCGTCAGGTTGAGTTAGGCTTGTGACGATGGGCATTCTTTGTTTGTTCATTCTTACGACTCTCTCTCTCCCTCAGGTTGAGTTAGGCTTGTGACGATCTTCTCTTCTTACGACCATCTCTCTTCCGTCAGGTTGAGTTAGGCTTGTGACGATGGGCATTCATTGTTTGTTCATTCTTACGACCATCTCTCTTCCGTCAGGTTGAGTTAGGCTTGTGACGATGGGCATTCTTTGTTTGTTCATTCTTACGACTCTCTCTTCCGTCAGGTTGAGTTAGGCTTGTGACGATGGGCATTCATTGTTTGTTCATTCTTACGACTCTCTCTCTTCCCTCTTCCTTGTGACGATGGGCATTCATTGTTTGTTCATTCTTACGACCATCTCTCTTCCGTCAGGTTGAGTTAGGCTTGTGACGATGGGCATTCTTTGTTTGTTCATTCTTACGACTCTCTCTCTTCCGTCAGGTTGAGTTAGGGCATTCATGGTTTGCACTGAGAACTTTGTTTCCTTTTTGGCCCTCTATTCAGTTGTCTATTAAGTTTCAATTCTCCTTTAATGTGAATGGCTGCAAATCCGTGTCATTGGGAGGAAGATGCTCAACAGTTGTTCAGTCATGGTAACATTTTAAATTTTATTAAAATAATTTATGGCACCGATCACGAAGACCACACAACTGACGAGCGCGCCCCTGAAACGTCAACGAACAGAGGCGCCCAGAATATGCCTTCAGCAAACGCTTTCGCGGATATGTTCAAAGCTGCCATGGCTCCAGTTCTGAGCCAGCTGACGAACTTGAACGAGAATGTCAGCTCAGTGCTCCTGAACGGGCACAATGACTCCGATGAGGACTGTGAAACCGCCTCTAATTACAGGCCCGCCAAATCTGCAGACATGGATGCCGATTTATCCGCGCTCCTTGCCTCTGCCGGCAAAGGTGCCAATGAGGAGGCTATGCCGGGCGAAGACCTCTTGAAGGAACTCGCGCAGGACTTAACAGTAAGCGAGAAGACTTCTCCGCCCCTTCACGAAGGTCTGGCGGCTATTTTTAATAATCTTTTGTCAGAAAAGATGGGGGACGAGAAGCTCAAGGTCAAACTGGACAAATATTCTCGTCCAGAAAATGTCAAGGGTCTGCGAACCCCGAAAGTGAACCCCTCAATCTGGAGCCAACTTTCGACTACCATGAAAGCTCAAGATGTACGATCGCAGAAGGGACAAAACACTCTTATCGGCGCCATTACAGCCATGACAAAAGCCGCCGATTTGGCGCTGGGAAAATACAGCCAAGACAAAGAACTGATCACCTTGTTGACAGATGCTGTTGCAATGGCACTTCAATACAACCACGAGGTGAATCACTCCCGACGCCTGGCCATGAAGAAAGAGATGCATAAAGACTATGCCGCTTTATGCAACCTGTCCACTGTTGATGGCACCACAGAGTACCTGTTCGGAGATTTGTCAAAACTCGCGAAGGATATCACAGAGGCCAATAAGTTGACGAAAAGGGTTCGCCCTCAACATTCCGGGAATTCCCGTGGCGATAAGTACGCTGGGCGCTCAACATATGGCTCGAGCCAGCGAAGATTCCAGCCTTACCCTAGAGGAAAATCCTCTGATTTTTTAGGCAAAAGTCGCTTCTCAAAGCCGCCGAGAAAGAAAAAGGACGGCGAAACCAGCCAGCGCCAATGAAGGTGTCTGAGGTATGTAATGCAAACATGACATCTTTGTCTATTGACATTGTACATAGCTTGGTAAAATCACAAACTAGTTTCCAAGCCGGAGAGCTCAAGCATTTTTTGCCGCAGTGGGAAGCGATCACTACTGACCCTACTATTCTTCAGATTGTTACTGGAGTTAAACTTGAATTTAAAAACAGTGTTGCACCCATGCAACATTGCGGCAGACCTAGTATCTTTAACAGTCATCAACATTCAATTGTCAACGCGGAAATTGATAAACTTCTCGCTAAAGGGGTCATTATTCCGGCGGCACAGGAAACAGGGGAATTTATTTCCACAGTATTTTTACGACCGAAAAAAGATGGCACGCACCGTACCATTCTTAATCTCAAAGCGTGTAACGAATTTATAGCTTACCATCATTTTAAAATGGATACTCTAGAGGCTGCTGTAAACATGATGAGACCAGGTTGTTTCATGGCTTCGGTGGACTTAAAGGACTCGTATTATACCGTTTCTATCCACCCATCTCACCAGAAATACTTAAAGTTCTGTTTTGACGGTGTTTTCTACAAATATACCTGTTTGCCCAATGGCCTCGCTAGTGCCCCCCGCATATTTACTAAACTATTGAAACCTGTGTATGCCACCCTACAGAGCATGGGACATCTCAATTCAGGGTATATTGACGATTCTTATCTACAAGGCGACACCTTTGCGGAATGTCATAAAAATGTCATCGACACTATCATGCTGTTTACCAAATTAGGGTTTCATATCCATCCAGACAAATCGGTCTTCGTACCCTCTCAGAAATTAACTTTCCTAGGGTTTGTACTGGATTCTATTGCTATGACAGTTACGCCTACAGGGGAAAAAGTTCAACGGATTCTGTCTGTCTGCGCTACGCTCTTAAAAACACAAATGCCCACAATTAGACAGGTCGCAGAGGTTATCGGTATTCTGGTGTCCAATTTTCCCGGTGCTCAGTATGGACCACTTCACTACCGCCACCTAGAGCGGGATAAATATCTCGCACTCATAGCAAACAAGGGCGATTACGGGGGGAAAATGCAATTATCCCCTCCCGCTCTAACAGAAATTCAGTGGTGGCGTGATAATGCCGTAACTCTCAAACGAGATATCCTACACGACCACCCCAGCACTTAAATTCAGTCAGACGCACCAACATTGGGCTGGGGAGCTGTTTTTGGCACTCAGAAAACGGGGGGGAGATGGACCCCTTCGGAAGCTGAATACCATATAAACATATTGGAATTACTTGCAACCTTTTCCGCGTAGCCATATGAACAACTGCCACATCCAAATTCAGATCGACAATACCACAACCCTCGCTTATATAAATAATATGGGGGTCTCAAAATTCAAAGAACTCAACGAGCTAGCTGTTCAAATTTGGGAATGGTGCATATCACGAAATATTTGGTTCTCAGCTGTGCTCATCCCTGGTCAGGGACACGAGGGAGCGGCGGAAATCGAGCCAAGTGTGTTCTCAGATAATCACGAGTGGATGTTAAACAAACACTCGTTTGACGAGATCCTGTTGCGCCACCCCGGCCTCAGTTTCGACTTGTTTGCAAGCCGCTTAAACTATCAGATCAGTAGTTACTGCTCGTGGCAAGTAGACCCTAACAGTACACTCGTAGATGCATTTACTATGAATTGGAATGGGCAAATATTTTGTGCTTTTTCCACCCTTTAGCCTTCTCCCAAGATGCCTTCAGAAGATCAGTCAAGACCGAGCACAGGGTGTACTAATCGGCCCGCGTTGACCAACTCAAACGTGGTTTCCAGTCCTCCTACAACATTCGTGCGACTTCCCTGGATCCTGCTCCCACGACCAGACCTTCTACAACACCCCTCCCGCAGTGGCCCACATCCACTACACAGGAATCTTCTTCTGATGGTATCTCCTGTGTCAGGGGATCCTTCAGCGATTACCACTTTCCAGAGGAGGTTACCGACATTCTCAAAGCATCCTGGAGAAAAGGCATTAAAAAACAGTATAGCCCATGCGTTAAATAATGGATGGCATTTTGTTGTGAACGGAAGATTAATTGTTATTCACCACCACTGAGCGACGCCCTTCAATTTCTCTTGGGGCTATTTAATGATTAATCAAGGGCGTAGTTACTCAATCCTTAATACTGCTCACTCTTCCTTATCTACCATTGTTACGATAGACGGGGGGGGGAAGAGCTTTGGTAGCAACCATATTGTTACACGGTTTATGAATTAAAGGGGTCTTTGTAATGAATCGCGTAGACCCAAACCTGACTATGACAAAAGTTGGGATGTTTCAGTGGTTTTAAAACATTTCTTTATACCCCAATGAAAAATTGTCTTTAAGGGATTTAACGCCCAAGGTCCTTATGCTACTTCTATTAGTTTCGAGTCAACGAGGGCAATCGATAAACTACCAGTAGATCTACAGCATCTTACCATGGACGAGGATACTTATTTCTTTGACGTCGCTGAGCATATCAAGACCAGTACCCCCAGAAGCCCACATGCGAGGATTGACATTGCTGCCTATGAGCCAGACAATACAATTTGCCCTTTGACTTGTTTGAAAGCCACATACATCAACAAGACCAACACTTTGCGTAATAACGCAACAAAATTGTTTATTAGTTATGTTAGGCCCCATAAACCTGTATCTAGGGACATGGTTTCTAGGTGGACTAAGGACACTCTTAGACTTTGCGGTATTGATACAAAGGTTGAGATTCTATCACATGACATCAGAAGGCGAGAGATCACATGCCCTCCACTATCACACCCACCCTCTCTTTGGCACTTTTGGTTGCCGGTCTCTTCCGGCACTTGGCTTTTTCAGCCTGCCTACTATTTTAGATGCACCCAGTACGTGGCTTTTAATTATGACTTGCGCAAGCGCCGTGCTATCTCATGTGATCTCTCGCCTTCTGATGTCATGTGATAGAATCTCAATCAAACTTCAACTTACAGGTAAGTCTCGTTTAATTTTCCAATTTAGAAGCAATGTATGAGAATAGCAAAAAGTTCCATATTATTGTACAATTCTGGGATAAATATTTGCATATAAGATGAGAATAAACTAACCTTCATCCGAAATGTTCTGCTGTGTCGTTATTGTGGCTGCTTGTGGGAAATTTAGCGATTTCAAGGACGTGTGTTGCTCTGGTAAAAATTGCTACAATTTGCCATTTTCAGCCATAATAACAACAGCACATCATTTCAGATAGTTTATCCTCATCTTGTGTAAATATTTATTGCAGAATAGTACAATAATAATTATGGAACTTTTTGCTATTCTCATACATTGCTTCTAAATTCACCCTTTGTGTGGGTCCCCTGTGATAACAATGATTAGTGAGTCCATAGCTAGATCAGAAAACTCAATCAGCATTACTGCTGGCTCTATCCAATTAATATTGGTCCCTAATTTATTTCCTTTTTAATTATTTTTCAGGCTACCATGGAAATAGCAAGGAATAGGACATTAGCAATTGTGTAACTGAAGAGATGAATAAAAATGTAAAATGAAGAGCTATTTCAAGGTTCCAGTTGTTCTACCTTATTGTAGACAATACAGGTTTATACTAGCAAGTATTTTATTGCTTTTGTGTACAATGGTGCTAGGTATTATGAATTCTGTGCTCGCTTTCCAGGGTGACAAAAGGCTCCTAAAATTCAAACTGCTCGAGACAGCAGTACATGTAGAGTATCATACTAACACAAGAACTACAGCTGTGTGTTTCACATTATCGTTCCATTATCATTATCAATATAAGTATTGTTATTGTTATCATCATCATCATTATTAGTAGTAGTAGTAGTATTCCTTTCATTTATATATATATATATTAATATGTTAATTAAGTAATTAATTAATTAATTAATTAATTTAATTCCTGGCTGGGAAATAAATTTGATCAGCTGGCTGGGAAACCAACCAATTTTATCTAGCTGGCTGGGAAATTTCTTGTGTGTCTTGCTGGGAAAAAGGAACAGATAATTTTTTCCCAGCAACACTGAAAAACACTGAAAAACACCTGAAAATGCCTTAATAACATTTATTTTCATTAACTGGGGTATAATAATACATTTTACAACAAATTGGTCGTTGGGTGCCCCTGACATCAAAAACTAAGTTGGACGCAGTTCTAAACTTATTGTGACCAGGGGCCCGTTTCTCGAACAATGCGAGCAGAGTCTCTTTCGATCTTCCTAGAAAAATCGGCTCTGCCAGCGGCCTCGATTCAGGGACATTTCGTATTGAGCATGCAAATGTATTTGGGTGTCAGTCACGCATGACCAGTAACTGCAAAACCAAGAAACGAAAATAAACAGTCGGAATATTCGAACAACTCTGGCAAACACACGCAGGGTTTGAAAAACGGGTCCCTGGTCACAATCAGTTTAGAATTGCGTCAAAGTTAGTTTTTGATGATTGCATCCGATAATTAATTTATAGTAGTAAGAAACAAAATTCAGTCTTTCTGGAAAATTATAATGAGACAGAAACCTGTGTGGGCAATTTAAAGTGATTTTTAATAAAAATAAGCGCTCTTCACATTAATTCTCTGTACAGACCATTCCACTCTACATGCCATTCCTTACATTTTTTTCGAGATCATTTGCGGTCCAAAATGGGGATCATTTGCGTTCCGGGATCATTTGCTGTACAGTTTGGGGATCATTTGCGGACCCGTAAAGATCTCTGACCTCATCAGGTGCACCAGAAAAATTATCTGAAAGGACTCGATAATTCGACCAATCAAAATCTGTCTCGAATCAGTTTATATCTAAATGTCACTTCAAAAACGCGAGAGTAATTTTTTGGGTGAAAATAAATTATACAAACAAGTAAGAAAATGATAAGACTTTTATGATTTTTGAAATAGTAACCACTAGTTCAGGCGCATATTAATCCAATTTTTTACTATAACATACAGTTTATTAAAACAGACTTAACTGATTAGAGTGTAATATGAAGTGCTAGTTTTGTAGCCCACATGAACCAAGTGAGCGTTAGCCCTACCAATGGAAATGGACCCACACAAGGACAGAGAAAAACCCTGACCAGGGTGGGAATTGAACCCACGACCTTTGGGTTAGATCACCGCTGCTCTACCGACTGAGCTACAAGGTCAGACTAGAGCAGACCAGTTTATTATATAATAGAATCTTTCCGCCCGCCATGATTGTTTCAGTATTAAACTATTCGATAAAGTGGATAGATGCTTTTTCTTTGAGAAAGGCAAGCTTTAAAGGTAAGGAGAATTTTCTACGTTCTTTCTAGATCTTGCTTCGTACTTGTGTGTTCCACTGTGAACATTATTATTTTGCATACAACGAATACTTCATTAGAAGCATTTTGCATAGAACGAATACGTACTCCAATATTTCTTGGGAACCAGTTTGTTCGCCGTTTTGACGTAGAAAGAAAATAAGAAAATAGCTTTGAACGGCCAAACAAGATAAAAAATGAAATCAAGTTTAAAAAAACTATCGCCGTCACGGGGACTTCGCAGCCGTCCCCCATCCAAATACTAACCTCATTCGGAGGAGCTTAACTTCAGCTGACACTTGGACTAGCATCAACGATTGTGATCTTTATGTTAAATTCGCACATAGATCTCGTCGAACTTTATAACACTTGAAAGAAAAAAAAACGCACTAACAAAAACCAGGTGTTATGCCGTCATTTTGTCACAGATGTATCCTTTGTTTCGTGAGTTGTCAGTAAACACGCAAGGTATAACTTGATCACAGGCGGCCGCTAAAATCGATGTCACTTCCGATTTTGCGATTTTACTTGTATGACCAAAAGTACGATAGAAAAATTGAACTCTGATGGAACGTAACAAAAATCTCCCGAAATGTTTTTCGCTGATGGCAAATTGTTTTATTCTCGATCGACACTTCCTAAAAGTTCCTTCTGCTCTCCTTAAAAACTACATATTAATATTTATTTACTTTTTCGTCAATATTTGTTTTGCATAAAGCAGGCTAGCAAAATCTGTACCTTGCTTTGTTCGCATTTTTGAGCGTTAAAATAGAATTTTTGGGCGTATGTTCCTGACAGCAAAAGTCGCATATTTTAACGTCCCCCATCCAGATACTAACCCCGCTGGAAAGGGAAAAAAAAATTTAGTAACATTGGTCTTGGAAAGGTGTCAGAAGCTCAGAGTACACGCTTAAGCTTGTGGTGAAAAAGAAGTTGTAAATGATCAACATATCGGCTTTGAAGCCAAATGTTTCTCGATTTCCTGTTATTTTCTTCAATCGTTCTGGGCTTAGTATTTTACTGAACCACATGTCTTCTTAGAGGGTATATAGCAAAGATGTCTACCATGGCACCGTAATGATTTACGATACCAAACAATGTCGTGTACTATTAGAGCTACATATTGTGCAAGGACTTGAATCTCCTGGAAAAA
>JALIRR010009498.1:12500-15920 GCA_023091755.1 Montipora sp. Colony 1 RG-2022 | reverse complement strand
TTGTCCGTAACGGAACGCCATAAGTTACACTCTCGCTAAATAATCTTAATTTCTCTTATAAATAGACGAGTAGCGTCTTACCAATCACGGTCAAATTTATCTCTTTCCTCAGAGTGACAAAATCTCCATGTATCTGGCAGAGATAGAAACCCTCGTCTGACAGATCAACCCGTTGGATGAAAAGGGAAGCTTTGCCAAGAATTTTCACTCTGTTTGCATATTTTGCAGGCATTTGCGGCGAAGGTTGTGCTGTCGGTTGTGATGATCTTTTCCGGAAAAAAACGTCTCCCATTTTCTTTCCTCCATCACCGTCACCCTTTCCCCACAAGATCTGGTACGTCTCTCCAGGAGAAACCTCGTAAGTCCACTGCAGAGTGGCATTTTGTCGAACATTCACTGTGATCACGTTCCTACTTGCGGTCAGTTTTAATGCTCTAACTGCGTCGTCTAGAGATCAAAAAGAACAATAGAACTGCAAAAGTCAAACTCGGATCAGGCGCATCAGATTTCCAACAAAACGATTAAACTGTCTTAACAACCGTCAACAACTTTAACTGACTAGATCACAAACCTACAGAGGCGACAGCGTAAAGCCACGCTACTTTACAAAACAACATCTTGTTGTCAGACAGGGTTTACGATGTGCTTTCAGGTTACTTTAAGTTGACACCATAGCTCTTCAAGTGACTGAATGTCATCATATCAGTCGGTACACGTGTAACAGCTGGCCAGCAATGTATGTTAGCATTTCATGCGACAGATCCGATTTATATATTTCACTGATGCACGCGCGAGCTTCGATTCCCCGGCCTCGAGTAATCTACTGGTACAAATATTTGACAGCTGTGTCACGTGTGTGGACGGAAAGCCGCCGCCAGTCTTTAGTGAATGGTTGAAAATCAGTATGACCGCGAAAGATTACCCAATCACGGCGTTGATGAAAGAGTCGTAGTTTAATTTACTGAAATTAAGGCATTTTTGTTTAATGTTTATTTTAATGTAAATGGGCGATGGTTAATAGTCTCATGAAAGTTAATTGACGAACAAACACGCCATGAACCAGCACAATTTTCTCGCAGATTGGTTGCCTCTCTTTTTTACTTCCAGTGGTACATTAAAAAAACACAAATAGCATCGAATGGTTTTCCTTACTTAATAGACTTCAAAAAGAATAACTGATTATGATAATGTTGACTTAAAAGCTTTTGTTTGCAAAAACTACAATAGATTCGAAAGAAAAGATGATTTATTGACCAACGGAAGAATACGCCACGGAGGGAAAGAAAAATTGTTTGACGAAGTAAGTGCCAACGAGGCGACAATAACGCTGTTTATTTTGGCTATGGCGGTTGAGATAGAGGTCCATAAATGGGACCAACTGGAAAACATGGACTGGACTCTGGACTGGACTTTGGACTGGACTCTGGACTGGACCCTGGACTGGACTTTATTAAACGAAGTTAATATTTAACCGTTTCTATTTAATTATTACCCAGCGAGAATGAGAATGAGAATGGATGTTTTTTCCAGCGGTAAATTAACGTTACAAACCCCGCCACTTATATGCTTGGCTATGATTGCGTGAATGCTGTGAAAGTTTGAAGTCATCACGTGACAATGTAATGTCGTCACGCGATCCTATCTCGTGCGTGTGCTATTTTAGGAATGTAGCGGACCACCCCTATAGTGAACATTTTTATCACGTTCCAGTTCTTATCACACAAACGTTCATTTCATACGAAACCACGCTGATGTAATTGTACCGATAACACTAAAAAGGTTGATGACAGTCCGTTTTTTTCGGTGTATGTTACCTTGTACTCCAGTACCGATGGCAATTTGTGAAAGACTGTAACTGCAAAAATATTCGAAAAAGAAAAGAAAGTGACGAAGCTACTATACATTCTTGTGCAGTTAATTTGTGCATTGTATGGAATGGGAATAAAGTAGCGTACGAAAAAGGACGATTGTCTAATAAAGGCTAAAGGATTGCCTAACAAAGGCTATTTATTCCGAAACGAAAAGATATTCCTGATAAGATATTTCACAGCAAGATAATTTTAAGGCGCTGTGGCTCCCTCCCTGTTGCATATGCACTTGTGCATCGTGTGCGGCTACTGTCTTGAAGGCATCTATCGGATCGCTTTTGTATTTGATTAAATTTTAGCTTTTTCGAGTTCGCGCGATTAATTTTTCTTCGGTATATGTCTGTAACATGGACAAAAGTCCTAAGCCAAGTACTAGTTACGTTGGAGTTGTAAGCGGAATGGAGTCAAACTCAGATCATGATGAAAGGTCTCGTAGCTGGCTGACGGTGTACCAAGTGGAAAATGAAGAGGAGGCCACGACTATTGCCACGACTATTGCGTGGTTTCGTGTGAAATGAACGTTTGTGTGATAAGAACTGGAACGTGATAAAAATGTTCACTATAGGGGTGGTCCGCTACATTCCTAAAATAGCACACGCACGAGATAGGATCGCGTGACGACATTACATTGTCACGTGATGACTTCAAACTTTCACAGCATTCACGCAATCATAGCCAAGCGTATAAGTGGCGGGGTTTGTAACGTTAATTTACCGCTGTAAACAAGTGAAGTGCTTAGCTTGCAGTTTCCTAGCTGGTTCCATTGTAGAAATAGTGCGCAAAGAGATCGCGCTTAACATATCGAATATATTGAATTGGACTACATTCCTAACATTCTTTAGACAGCGCACGGATGAGATATATCGTGGTCACAACATTCACGTAATAGTAGCTTGACTTGATTGAAAGTTACTGGGCAGCATTGTTCGATTTTTCGTTTATGTTCCCTTTGGAAAAAACATCCATTCCCATTCTCATTCTCGCTGGTTAATAATTAAATAGAAACGGTTAATCGTTATATTATTGGTTAAATATTAACTTCGTTTAATAAAGTCCAGTCCAGGGTCCAGTCCAGAGTCCAGTCCAGAGTCCAGTCCATATTTTCCAGTTGGCCCATAAATGGATGTCGATCGAGATATGAGTTTGATATGCCTCATCATCAGCCCTAAATGAGCCAATCGTAAACGATAAGTCCTTCAGCAGGTCGATATGGCATGTTGCGCGAAACTTAAGCACCGTTCACCATTATGTCTTGGTTTATACACCGGTATGTTTGTGCAGGTTCACTATCAAAACATAGATAACATGATAGGTTTTTGTTATCTCTGGTTTTGTTGTTCAAACCGTTTAAATATAATATTGAATTCAGAGCGTTGTGCACGTACTTTAAAATTTATTTTAAAATATTTAGATGTCTCCTAAAAACATGATTCAATCGAATTTAAGATGTCCACATCTCGCCTCTATAAGTCACAGGGGGTCTCTGACACAAATGTTGGGACAAATTAAAATTTATTTTCTTGATCACCTGGGCCCAGTTCCTCAAAAGCCG
>JALIRR010009498.1:0-5000 GCA_023091755.1 Montipora sp. Colony 1 RG-2022 | reverse complement strand
CCTAAAAAAGACAACTGACCGGTCTACTGATATTCAGTTAAAAGACGTCTTAGCCGATTTCGATCAGTGGCGCTCTTGTTACGAGAGTCAGATCATTGCGTTCGACTCCGCAGTTACTCCCTTTTGAAATCCCGAAGTCAATTAGGCAACTGATGCTCACGGAATCATTCGTGGATTCAGATACACTCTTTTCTTTTATGAGAACCTTTTTCATAAGAATGTCGAGGCTGAGATTAATCAAAATTTTAGGAACAAACGAAGAACATACCCAAAGCTGAGAGCGGTCAGATAAGAACGTCTTTACTTTGCGTATTAAGGATGGTTAGTCGGGAGTCGGAGTCAGAGTTGTAGTCGGAGTCGTAAGAGCGCTTATGGCCTGGTGAAAATCAAAGATCGGAGTCGTAAGCGGAGTCATAAGCTCGACGTTAAACTGTAGTCGGCTGAGAAGACAATTATCACAAGTTCTGTTGGGACGCTTTTTCAACGTTAACAATGTGGTTTTCTCATTGCATGATACACTGAAAGAACTTACAGTTGAACTTAGTACACCACACAACTTTAAGAACATTATAAGAACGTTTTCAGGTTCGAAGTGCCAAAACATTAGAATGTTCGACCTCAGCCCCAAAATCAGAGGTTCTTATTTAAAAAAGAGTGTATAATATCACCCTTCTGGAAATGATAGGCGCTCGATATAATTCAGTCAAAACAACATACCAGTGACCAACGTGAACATTAAGGTAGTATCACGGAGGAGTGAACACTTGTTTTGTCGTCCATGATTTGCACAGAGATCAAGAGCGAGTGGAGCGACGCAGGCTTCTATACTGCACTGAGGAATGTCTCCTCGCTGTGTGTTATTTCTGGCCGCTCTGGCTTAAGTAACCTCGTCTGACCTCTGGAACTCGTGACTTGTCCCATAACACTGCCATAAGCTTTGCAGGAAGTCAACCCTTTGTTAAATTCCCCCCTCCCTTCCGATCCCTGAAACTGTGTCGGCCAAACAGGAACTTTTTTCGGGCTCCACAGGAACAGCTATTAAACTACAGAAAAGTGTAACGGAGATAAACCTCGGTAAGAAACGTACTTTTCTAAACGGTTTAATTCAAAGAAAGTCTAACCGCTTTTTCTAAAAAAGGAAATCACAAAAACACAAAAATCACCATAAACTCGCACCGCGTGCTTCACCGAAACTGTCAATCAAAAATCTGAGCTATTACTGGTTTTTTCAAAATAGAAACGATTACGTCATGCAATTGTCATTTGTCCAGAAAGAAAACGGGAGCCAGTTCACGTTGATCGTTTTACCCGACTACTCACACCAGTCTGAGATACCCGCCTTTGCTCCAACTTTTAAGTTGTTTTGTAGGGGAGAGGTTTTCCCATAACATGTCGTGAAAGACTCAGGCCAAGGAGTGAGCTATTGAGTGGTTAAACGTGATGGAATGCACGTGACCTTTGAAATGTGATCCATGAAATGTGGGACTGTTGACGACTTTTAGGGCATCGAGTGCCACCAATGTTCAGCGGGGATAAAATGGGTGGTTCCCGAAAAAAAGGCACTCTTAACTCCTTACATTTTTTTGGGATTCAAACGCATGTAGTTGGCAGACTTGGCATCCGAACACGAGGCGATGTAGTCGAGGTCAGACTGTATCGAGGAATCATTGCATGTCGGACTGATCTCAGAGATGGTGACATCGTCCACGTTCTCCCAATGGTTGCACGTAGGCGGAATAAGATCATTGACCATAACTAGGAAGACTATAGGTCCTAACTATGTCCCTTGAGGAACTCCAGCATTGACATTAGCCCACTGAGATATAGATTCCCCTAGTTTCACTCGTTGTTTACGGTCAGACAAGAAACTAGAAATCCCGGTGGGAGGATAGTTCGACTGACGCCCAAGTCAATCAGCTTCATGAGTAGAGTATTGAGGTTGATATATACGATTAAAAGCCATAGTAATGTCTAGGAAACAGATGCACATGTGGTAGCCAGTGTTGTCAAGTTTCCATAAACATCGGTGCAACATATACAGGAGGCAATGATTTGTTGATGTGCCCTTCAGACAGCCAAACTGGTTGGGGTCGATTTTCAGCCCTGATATCCTGTAGCAACCACTCAACGACAAATTCACCAAGGAATTTAGCAAGGCAAGGAGTCAGTGAGATGGGACGAAGATCGCTTTCCTGAGTTGGTGGCAAATCCCTAGAAATAGGCGAGATATCTGCTGCTTTCCAGACAAAAGGGGCGCGACCAGAGGATACAGATAGGTTGAAAATCTCTGCAACAGGGTTAACTAGTTTGTATGCCAATTCCCTCAGTACACGGGGTGGGATGTTGTCAGGTCCCATAGCCTTAAAGGGTTGAAGGGCGATTAGTTTTTTGCATACTTGATAGATGTGTAGCAAAGGAACTTGCTCCGCTGCTGGTAGAACTGCCGGTGGCTGGTTAAGTCAAGAGCTGGGATGTCAGCATTCATTGAGGTGAAGAAGTCATTTAAAGCTTCAACAAGTTCAGTGTTTGTTACAGGACTTCTTCAAAGATGGAGTGTGTTTGTGTCACGTGTAGAGTCTGCTTAAATGATTAAATGATTATGACAGCTTAGACTTTTACAGAGATGATACCTTATTACAGACTCGTGCAAATATATTGTATCACGACGCTGTCTGCTCACTGGGCATCGTTGTGGAACCTTAAGTTGAGAAACTGTCTGGAGTGGGCAAATAGTTTCATGGCGATTTAGCCGGTCTTTGTTATTCTGCAAGATGATTTATTTGCAAAGGAGAACTGTTTTGTGAAAAAGCGACTGACCGCCTAAAAACGACAACTGACCGGTCTACTGATATTCAGTTAAAAGACGTCTTACAGTTAAGCCGATTTCGATCAGTGCATGGCGCTCTTGTAACGAGAGTAAGATCATTGCATTCGACTCCGCAGTTACTCCCTTTTGAAATCTCGAAGTCAAGTAGGCAACTGATGCTCATGGAATCATTCGTGGTTTCAGATACACTCTTTTCTTTTATAAGAACCTTTTTCATAAGAATGTCGAGGCTGAGATTAACCAAAATTTTAGGAACAAACGAAGAAACCACCGCATTAAGGCTGGTTAGTCGAAGTCGGAGCCAGGAGCGCTTATGACCTGGTGAAAATCAAAGATCGGAGTCGTAACCCGAGTCAAACTCGACGTAAAACGTTAGTCGGCTAAGACAATTATCACAATTCTGTTGGGAGGCTTTTTAACGTTAACAATGTAGTTTTCTCATGCATTGCATTGCATGGTACACTGGCTGAAGAAGAACTTTGTACATCACACAACTTTAAGATTATTATTAAGAACGTTTTCAGGTTCAAAGTGCCACAAAATCTGAAACATAAGAGCGTTGGACCTCAGCCCCAAAATTAGAGGTTCTTATTAAAAAAATAATGTATAATATCACCATTTTGGAAATAATAGGCGCTCGATATAATTCAGTCAAAATTAAACAACATACCAGTGACTAACTTGAAAATTAAGGCAGACCAAAGCACGTTCGCAGAAAACCGCTCAGGAAATCACCGTAGTTTGTATAATGGTATTTTGCCAAATACGTGAACTTGATTGAAACTGTATATAGACCCGCCTTTATTTGAGCGTATAAAAGAAAGCGTTATATTTAGTGTGCGATGCGTATGTCCTTACTGTGAACATGACGACATCAATAAACCTAACAGGCTATGGGCCCAGGAGAACACTCGTATTTGACGGAGATGAAAGCAAGTACAAGCTATGGGCGCTCATTTTGTTGAAACTCAAGCACGCTTCCAACAGACCTGTTTATGTTTGTGACAAATTTGCACTGAAGCTAAGCGCTGTCGAGCGGGGTTAGTACCTGGATGGGTGACCTCAAAATGTACAACTTGCCGTGTCAGAAACATAGCACCGAAAAATTCTATTTTAACGCTCAAAGATGCGAACTAAGCAAGGTACAGATTTTGTTAGCCTGCTTTATACAAAACAAATATAGATGACAAAGTAAATAGATATTGATACACCGTTTTTAGGAAGAGCAGAAGCAAGTTTTCAGGAAGTGACGATCGAGAATAAAATATAATTTTTGGCATTAGCAACAACATTTGCGACATGAAATCGCAGGCCGCTTATACGGGCCACTTGGTCGCCAGGAATTCTGGGACATTGTAAGGCTCGGCAGCCTAGGTCGTAAGAAAGCATGGCGATTATGCATAACCCGCTACTTTGATATGTTGATCTATTAAATTGGCGACGAGGACGGGATACAATGCCAAACAAAGCCCCACCAGAAGAAGAACAATCCACACAGAGGTAAAGCGGGAGTCCTGGCAAGTGTGAAGGCGAGTGTAGGAGCCATTAATCTGAAAGGGGAACCGGGTGAACGCGAGAAAGCGTGGAAGCAATGGCGAGAACGATTTGAGCGGGCAATACGATGGATGGCGGTGAGCGACACGGATAAGCTGGATCTGTTCCTGTTAGTGGGCGGAAAGGAACTTCAGAAATTAATCGAAACACTACCGGAGCAGCTGACAAACTTCGAATCGCATATTCAAAATTTTGAGGCACACGGAAACAATACATTGGAGTTATACAAGTTCTTCAACATCGACAGGCCTATCGAGGTACCGTTCGCGGATTTTGAAACCAAATGCAGAGAACAAGGGCTACACTGCGAGTTCCCGATAACTATAGAAAAAGCTATCATCATGCTGGCAGTGGTCAAGACGAAAAATGGAGAGCTACGCAACGAATTGATCCGAATGAATGGAGATCTAAAATCGGTCCATGAAACGGCAAAGGCGTTTGAAATGGCCAAGCAGGGAAGTGAGATGATGCCAGGTGACAATTCTACGGCCCAAGCAGGTGAACAGCAGAGTGCAAAGGATAGTAACGAGATGAACAAGATTAGCGAGCTTACGCAACAGGACGGCTGGAAGACTCAAGACGGCAGAATGACGAAAAAATGTCGCGTAAGATTGGGAAT
>JALIRR010009497.1:0-15921 GCA_023091755.1 Montipora sp. Colony 1 RG-2022 | reverse complement strand
ACTTTCTTTTCACAACTGAGATAGCTCATTCCATCAACTTCCGCTTCTTGTTTTGATCCTCTCAGGCCGCCATCTTTGATTAATTTAGTACCCATTCTATCTTGGTCAAAATATTTTAGTTTAGGACTGGAACAACTTGAAGGTCATAACAACATGGCGGCGGATATTGCAATTACACGCAACCGTGGGTATGGAGTGTTGACTGTTCAATGTATTTCGTTTGTAAGATTTTACGTAAACGTTGTTTTTAACAGCTAACGCGTGTTTTATGAAATCCCTTAGGTTGAAACTGCACTCAATAATCGAGAAACTATCCGAGCAGTGCGAGAGAAAGAGCCCTGTACCAGTAAGTTGATGTATCGTATAAAAAATATAATAAAATCGTTTCACATTCTTTTAGCTTCTTCCTTAAATCTTGCGTCCAATAGAAAAGACCAAAAGGGATTCTTTGCATTGGGAGCGACACAGGGCTACCATATGCGAATTATTTGGGATCAGCACATCACAATGTATCAAATAATTATTCCGCTTGATAGTGAGGCAGTGAGGACAAAAACAATAGAAACCTTGGAATGAATGTGAAAAATATTTGCATATCATCCACTTTCCTTTGCCCTCTAAACCTCTCTTTCAAGCTGAATTTTAATATATCGAAAAAGGCCAGTATGGGCACTTGTCTTAGTCCATGATTTGCAAATAAACGGCCCTATATTCTGTAGTTATTCCATAGGCAGCCCAAGCTCGCGTCACTACAGACAGCGGTTTAGAATTTATACGCGTTATAAGACTTTGTATGGGAAATCAAATACAGTCTAATATAGTCTTTTTTTGTATGGGAAATAAAATACAGTCTAAGGCGAAGTCTTAGAACATTGAAAACGCGGACTTCCCGAAACTGTAAAATAAGCTCCAAAAGGCACAAGAATACACCAGAGGTGAGTCATTTTGATTCATTTTATTGATTGAAAACGTTAAATTGAGCATTTTTTAGGCTTCATAATCGACTGTATTTTATTTCCCTTACAAATTCTTATAACGCGTTTAAATTCTCAACGGCTGTCTGTAGTGGCGCGAGCTTGGGCTGCCAATGGCTATTCCCTATGGTTGCAAAAGGCCTCTAAGGGAAGAATCCAGTTGAGTGTAATGCGTATAGCAAAGATATTGTTGACGTCACCTTTTGTCACTTATGTGCCAACCAGAGCCTCCTTGGCTGTCAAAACAAACAATCTTTTGTTTCTGTGGTTGGTACATTTGAATAACTAAAGCAATGTTTATAAACAGCACTTTAATCAGGAAAAGCCTATTTCAGATCTATACTTTCAACACTACCGTAATTTCCGGCCGATTACCCACGGGTAATGCGTTAATTTTCCAGTAAACCGCGGTTGCTGCGGGTAATAGGAAGGTGCGGGTAATGCGATAATTTTTAAATCTCAGGTAAGAATTTGACAGATTAACACAAGTTAAAATGAGGATAATTAAACCAACACTTCCTTCAAATCTGTGAGTTGCCTCGTTCGTTGATTCAATCTTTAAAATGATGCTTTATTTGCCGTAGTCTTTGTAAAACCGCTCGATGAAAGCCGAAGCAAATTGAATGAAAAACAATAATCTTTCCCTTCGACCATGTCACAACTTGTCACCGAATTAAAAGTAAATGAGAACGAATTTCTCACTTTAACACATCCTTTTCAATTTTAAGAAAGAGTTTATCGTGAGACACAATTCAATGCTGAAAAAGTAACAAGATGCGAATGTGTTTATTTTGTGATGCCACAAATTTTTCCGTTCAAAACAAATCTTTTACGATTTTGTTGAAATAATTTCAAACCTTTACTAATTAATTAAACTGATGCTTCCTTAAAACTTGTGTGTTGCCAACCTTGTTTGCTACCGTAGTTCAATCTGAAAACGCTTCCTATTCAAGATTTGTGTGATGTTTTATTCTAGTGTTCTAAAAGCCCTCAATGAAAGCCGATGCAAATTGAATGAAAAACAAATCTTTAGTGTTTAAGTGATTACTGTATTTCACTGCTTTTTTCTTCGCTTAATTTAAAAGAATTTCTCACCTGCACTCCTTTCAATTTTGTGTATGAAAGATTGAAAGCATTTTTTGTGAAAGCATGCTCAATGCTACAAAACAAGATGCCGACATATTTCACGGCACCGCATAATTATTTAGAACGTGATTGTCAGCACGTGTGTAAACAAAACACTAACTACAGTGAAAAATTTGCTGGATTGTTCAGCGCATCAGTGAAATGTTCCTAGCTATCCCTGGCTTGAGTAATAGAGCATTTTCCCGTTTTAAGCGACTTCTTATATAGGCCCGGTCTTTTGCCCCTGGGTATGACTAACCACCACCCCATCAGGTATTTTTAACACTCGCCCCCACTTTCTCTCAACCTATCAAAATGGCGCTCAATGATCAACCGTAAAGATGTTGGCCTTCAACTCGTATTCTATCGAGTCTTAGCGTTAATACATTGGACATTTAGGTCCTTTTAACAAGACAAACCAGAAATGACTAAGGAGAGTGTTTAAGGCTGCATTATTAAAAGCCAATTCTTAGCAGAAAATGCTATCGATCTTCTGCTTTGTAAACAACAACATGGAATATTCATCGCTCCAAGTTTGTGAGTTCTTGTCCCGGAAATACAGTAGCCAAATTTTTTCGGTTTTGGGGTGCGGGTAATAGGCCAGTGCGGGTAATCTGTTGAACGTTTTTTCCCCTTGTGACAAAAATAGACAGCTGCGGGTAATCTGCCATGCGGGTAATCGTCCGGAAATTACGGTAATTAATTTTACAGATGTGATCTAAAACTAGTTTCGTCCAATTGACCCTGTCAGTTGATTGCTGTATAAAAGAAGTGATGTTAAGTAATACTGTCTTGGCTTTGATAAGCAAAATTTCACAGAAGTGTTTGTAAACAGATATCTTCCCTATATATAAGGATAGTAGTGGCAGTAGCTGTGGCAGTGGAAGTGCCAGTGTTTGTGGCTATGGCAGGGTAGTTTCTTCGTAATGAATAAAATCAGAAAAAAAATCAGCAAAATGATAGCCCATTCACCCCTAAAGCGGTGAATATTTACGAGTAAAATTGTCTATAAGTCTCACTCTCAGGAACAGTTCAGTAGACCAGTTGGACGGCTATTTACAAGCACAGCCATTTATGTCTGGGATTATCCAGGACAACTCCAGTTGGTAGTCAGAGCTGGACTAGAACCTGGGAACTTTGAATTTATCCCTTGAACCCCAAAGGGTGACACTTATTATTATATTCTCTTTCCAACATCTGGTGATTTTACCCATAAATAGAATGTCTCCATTAATTTAAAATGGTCTAGAATCCTGACTACCCAGCCAGCCTGCCTCCCAAGGTACATTGTAACATGCAATTAAAGTGGTTAGAAAAGCAACTTAACCCCGAAAAATCCAGGCTTGAAGCTAGTTGCAAACAATCCTGGATTTTTTTGCTTGCTTGCAACTGCTTAGATAGCCTTTCTAACTGCAATGATCTTTCTAACGTCCATTTCATGTCCAGTCTGCAGTTCAAGTAAATGAAATTTTGATATACAGCTGTACATTGTAAGTTTATTTTGCTTTTCTTATAGGATGAAGATGGTGAAGATAACCTGACCTCTGAAGTTTTAGTAGTTAAAAGGTATGATCCTTTTTTTTTGCTTCCCTAAAGCCAGATACTGTATTATTCAGGCTGAAAGAGATCTTAAATTTGATAGACTTAAACATTTCAATTACAATAATAGACAGGTTAAGCATGACGTTCATGCCAAATGGCAAACGTCGGAGTGAAATTACGGTTTTGCCAAAAATGTAATATAATATTAATATAATGTAATATTAATATTAGCTCAGTTGTGTTCTGTTAGCTCCAAATATCAAGCAACTTCTCAAAGGAACGAGACAAGTTAAACTGAAAGAATTTTCACTTGTTTACGATAAGCAGGAGCCTGCCGTTTCCCATTTGCTGTTGGCCGTAAATGTTATGCCTAGCCTCTCTAATAAATTAACACTTGTCCACATGAGAATGAGTCTTATTGATTTTACTTTGTCTAATGCCAGATGATTTTACCTGTCAACTGGGAGCAGTCTTGGTGTGAATGGGTTAACAGCATCTACAATCATTGTATGTCCACTCAACTATGTCCCCTTTAAATAATTTGATGGTATAATTTGATGGTATTTACTACTAGATGTTGAGAATCATTTCTGCATGACAACCAAATTTCTACAAAGAATTTTATTTACATTGTAAACAAAGCAGAATTCTGACCTCTTAGTGTAAAGAAAATCGTGATGCATAATAAAATTAATAACAATGGATTTGTTTTAATTTCTGATTCACTGTGTTATGTCAAACTAGAAAGCAAAGGAAAAGAAATGGAGTGAAGAGGGTCTACAAAGAAGTGTCATCAAGGTCAGACTCAGAGGATGGGTCATCAGATGAAGATGGTCATGTGCGAAGTGCAGAGCAGAAAAATGATAAAGTTTTACTGCAACTAAGATGGAGAGAGAACAGAAAGGGAAAAGCACAAAGTAATAAACAAAACCAAAAAGTGCCAAGAAGAACTTTAATCAAAAATAAGAATGCTTCATCAACCAACAAGAAAAAGGATAAGTCTAAATGGAGACTTTCAGAAGTTGTTGAGGAAAACCCTATTGGACCAGAAAAAGATTTGGATATTGATGTAGATGCATTTGTAAACCATGTTCCCATCATAAGAGATGTTGATCGAGAGGTGTTGTCATCATGTCCTTTCTGTTTTGTGATGTATGATGACATCACTCGGCACATTAAAGATTGCCACAAGGCAGGTGAGACAATTTGTAAACCTGCGGCTTTTTGCACACTCTTTGCATTTCTTGCACTCTGTACTGTTGTAGTGTCCCACTTCCATATGGACGAGAAATTGGCCAAATGCTTACTCGTTTTATATTTACCTGTGAGGGGGTTGTATGCCTCTACATTTACCTGTCCCTTTGACCTTGTGAGGTACCGTGTAACATCCTCCTTGATTTACAAACAATAAATTATACAATGTCATTGTTCATTATAGTGCTCAGGCTAATTCAAGAGTTGAGTATTTGTGGTCAAAGCAAAGAAAGAGATGAAAGCACAATTCACTTTGAGGCCTTTGCTGGTTAATTCTGACCAATTATGGTCAATAAGGTTCCTTCAGTTGGTGTTGATACAGTGGAAAGCCCTTCACTCTTTTTTGTTTTGTTTTTGATAACGTGTCAGAATGTACTGTTGTGGACAATGATATTGATGAGGATCACAATCATGAAGATGAAGATGAAAATGATGATGAAGGTGAAGATGACGATTATGATAATGACGATGATGGTGATGGCGACGATGAGGTTGATGAGTTGTCCGACTCATCATACATACCAGAAGATTCAAGTGGCAGTGATGAGGAATTTTCACATCAGAAGAGAAAACCTAAGAGAAAAAAACAAGGGCAACAGAAGGAAATGGTAAACAAATCGTAATAAGGATACACTGTAACAGTACTTCTTGGATAGCAATTTTAAGAACTTCTTGGTGGAATAATGCCAAGTGGTAAAAATGAGAGCTACAGTGGAGCGAAGTTCAGTCTTTCAATGTCAGGAAGGACAGCTACAGCATTGTACAAGAATGTTTATAGCATGATAGGAGTCTTCCTGCGGACTCTCCCCTATTCTAGCCTTCAGAAATAATTTAGGAAAGTGCATTAGTTTTACCTCACATAGAGCTTCCATGATAAAATGTTTGCAACTTAATTGTCTTATTAGAGAAGAATGCTCATAGTTCCATTTAAAACGTATTTACCTTTGCAAGCCTGCAAATAAGCGCCGGTCATCAGACATTTGTCTGGTAAATTTGAGGTTTTCACTGGCCAACAAATCAGTCTGACCGGGGTCTTCTGTTACAATGCGAATTATTTTCACTCAAGAAAGCCAAATGCAAAGGTGGCCTTTGAATACATGGCCGTAATGCATAATGGCTAAGTGGCTAAGTTTCATTTAGATTTGTTTACATTTGCAGCTTGCTTTTCACATCATCTTACTTGTAGCCCTACGCCGAAAATGTAAACACTCCTGCCCATATTCATGCAATTCGGATTTCAAAATTCCCGAAAACTCATTTACACTGATTTAAATTAAATAACACTACATGTGCAATGTACTGTGGAATCAACAAGGGTATTGTTCCACAAATGCATGTTGCTTGTGTTTTTATGCATCGGACTGATAAGATTTTGCGACTACTAAATTAGAAAAGTTAACGTTATTGCGTATGTACAAACAACAGCTGAAACATTTCAGGATTTGTACATTGTATTTTGTTCAACTAGAATGACAAAAAAACAGCAACATCATAGAGTAGAATGGCAAAACAAAAGCAACAATATCGTCAAAACAGCATTGGGCAGTGCGCGTATGTTTAGATCGTTTTCACTGTCACGCAACAAAAAACAAATTCGAAACCGCTCAGTAAAAGAAGTTAACAGCTTGAAATGTTGTAAACTTAAGACAAATATATAAACCACCTCTCTAGTTCCCATTTGCCCAAACCGTGTCACGCGTGACCATCACCTGCGGCTATTTTGATTCTTTATTAATACTTCGTCTAGTGGAGAAAAGCAGTTATTTACCCATGGACAGATCCTTTTAAAATTCCTCCGAAAGCGACTGAAGAGTAATTTGAATAGCAACAGTGGTGTCTTCCTGTACTTCAGAAGACATTGCACGTGATTCCGATCATGCTAGAGCATAAATACTTTTAGGTCTGACGTTAAATCACGAAATACAAGGATTTTCCTGTCAATCAAATAGCAGGCTACCATGTTTTGGCTTCCAACGGCTACAGATATTGCAAAAGATCGAACCATTTGAAAACGTTTTCAAAATTTTAAAAAAATAAAAACAAGACGCCGGGCAATTTATAAAGTGATCTGGCACACGCATTCCACTTGTGTCCAACCATATGGCTGCATGTCAGGTCAAACCTTGCCCCTGGCCTGACATATGACAGGCTTATAGCAAAAAATTATTTGCAGGCTTGCCTTTGCCCATTACACCAATGGTCTTCTCCCTGGTGCATAGAGCAGGTAGCCAAAAAGAGCTTTGTTTCTTATCCTTCTTTAGGCATCCAAAGATCTCCCTCAAGTTGGCCCTACATTTACCATTAATGCAGGAATAGAGGATCCTGACGTGGATGATGAGAATGGTCAAACTGAGCAATCATCAACTGCCACCGAGTCATCATGCAGTAAGTGTTGAAAGGAATTCATTAGAAAAGATACTAGTAAAAGCCACATGTAAGAACCAGGGTATTGAATACCACGGTATTGAACTTGTAAAATGTCAACTGTACTTGAAGTTTCCATACATGTAACAGTGTACATTTAAGTGATATTGCGATGTAATCACTCCCAGGAGTCAATGGGTTACATGTAAATCAAACGATCAATTACTATGTTTTCAAGGTTTTCAAAATGTTTGTAAAATAGCGGACGTATCTCTGAAAGCACCGGACATGATATTTTTTGGCGCCGCAAGGTACCTTGCAAGCACCAAAGGCGCGAGCTACCTCTGGGTCTCGTGGCATAAAATGTAAACCATATGCTGTCTCAACTTTTTCAGCCAGTGGCAAGAATATTCCTAAGTTCTGCTGTGGTTGCAAGGGTTGTGGAATGAGGTTCTGTCATTGGGATGAATTGAGGAAACACTTTGAGTCAAGACCAGGTAATATTAATTTTGTACATGTAACATGGAATACTCAGCGCTCATATGATGGCAGAGGTTGGAAGCAGAGGTGATTGCCACAACACCAGTTTGGCTCTAGTCCAGGGGCCTCAGAGAGGGACCCTCCCCCACTCTTTCCCTGTGTTGTTGTTTCCTCCTACACTCCTACACCTCTCCTCCTTCCCCTTATACTCCCCCCCCCCCCCCCCCCCCCACTTTCAAACATACTCCGCGGCTCCTGTAGTCCCGTAAGTCTTTGCTTCCTAAATTAAATGCTGGTTTTTATTAGTAATGTAAGCAGAAAGCCCAAGCAACATACACAGATATATTAACGTGTTGTTCATCAGAGTCTTTCATCCTAATTAGTGTCACCAATGATCCGCACTGCACTGATTACTTCTCTATTTCGTCTATAACCCGCATTTCAAATAATTTTTATTTCATAATTCGAGTCCTTTCACGGGAACATATTGACCTGCTCCCAACTGAGTGACTTTATAGGTCAATTGGTAGAGCATTGCACCTGCATCATACAGGCCGTGGGTTTGAATCCTGTTGAAGCCAACTGAAGTTTTCGGGTGTCTATAAGAGACAGTTTTATCGCTTAAATTGTTCAGATGAATGCGAGGATCACTTCTCTCTTTTGTCTATAACTCGCACTTCAAATATATAGACGATATTACAGGGCCGCGCGGAAATACAACATTTCTCTTCGAGTGTTGAAAGATATTTCACGAGTGAGCGCAGCGAACGATTGAAATATTTTTCAACACGAGAAGAGAAATTTAGATACATACTGAGATTTACCCACTGAAAAGGTGCGAAATAAATTCGGTTCACAAGCAACTTCACAAGCTGGTCTAAGAACCCAACAGCCAATCAAATGGCGCGTATCGCTTTTTCCTCGTGTGAGGAAAACGATACGTCCAATCAGGTGCCGCGTATCATGTTTTTTGACGTGTGAGCCGTAATAAGGTGATTTGCATTTATTTTTACTTATTTATTTATTTTTTTTTATTTGTTCCTCCAATCCCTAAATAATACATAATTAAGAAGATATAGATTAAAAAATGAATAAATAAACACACAATACAAATTACAACACTTAAATTATTTTACATGGTATGTTGAAGGAGAGGAGAGGGGCACATCTAGATAAACTAATGTTGTGCCCCTTTGAGTTACGTGTAATTCAGCTGGCAGTGTTTCGCTTGTTTGAGAAATTTTAAGCCTTCACAAGTGTCGAAGCTTAAAAACATGAACGAGAAAAGGTTTGTTGATCACGATACTTCGGTCGAGGATTACGTGGAAAGTCTCGAAAACAAGAAAACGAAAGAGAAAACGAAACGAGATGTGAAATTGCTGAAAACGTTTGAGGAACGGAAATAGCGACGGTTGCAAAAAAGATAGAGGCCGCAGAATTAAACAAGCACCTTTCGGACTTTATTCGTTCTGTGAAATGTAAAGACGGAGAGGATTATATGAGCCTTCAAGTTTAAGATGCCTTGTTTCAAGTATTGAGGACGTTTGAAATAATATTTTCACATTCTTTGCTTGCTTTAATGTCAAATTTCTGGCACAAAGTTAAGCCTATGTTATAATATTTGCATGAGTTTTTGACTTGAAGTCGTGTAACAGCCTTCTCAAAATATTTTTCGGGAGCAGGTCATAAGGAAGGCGGAGACGGTTTGGTGGTATAGGCACCCCGGGCCAAGTGAGTGCCCAAAGGACGCAAGCTTCTAGGGGGGTCTGGGGGCATGCTCCCCTAGGGAATTTTTTTAAATTTAGACACTCACAGATGCAATTTAGTGCGATCTGGGGGATTTAAAGTGATGAAATTTCACATATGGAATTGACACTTGCTTGGAGTCTGACAATAAATACTGGAATGTTAGTTAAATAAACATTTCATGTGCGCGACGCCAAAAAATATTGCGGACGCGAATTTGTACGTGAAACAAACTTTTTTCAAGCTTTTATAATATCTCCAGTGACTTCACGTTCGAGCTAAAAATGTGTTGTCCGACATTTTCTGACTGGAAGGAGACGATAAAGCTTTCTGAGGAGGCGGCTCATTGAGCCGTCGACCGGCCGGTTTTGAGAAGGCTGCGTGTAACAGAGTTTTGTCGTGGTTTGTCATTAAAGACGATAAACAAGACTTTATCATTATGTATACAATAAACACAATACCACATGTAAAGTTTCTGATTCGTCAACAACTCGTGCGTAAATACCGTACGCCCGCACTTTCCATGAAGTATTCTCTATATCTCCAAGCGGCCATGTAATATTCTATTTATTATATTAACACCAGTGGAATACTAAATCATTTCACGAAAGGCACGATTTTTGTATGTAACCATAGCAACAGTAATCTTTTCACGTGTGAAGATATGTTTTCGCGCGAAAGCTCACTTAGTATTTCACTGGTGTTTATATAATAAATACATTTATTTCATTGAGTCTGCGTACATTGCTTGTGCCTATGCTTGTGTCTGTGAACTGCAGAATACCCTTCCGCTTCAAAGCTAGACACCGGGAATGAATGACCTTTTGAAGTATACCTTAACTACTTCTTCGTTGGCCCATCAAGACACAAAAACAAGCATGTGATACATCCATGAACCAGACAGAGCAAAGGCTACAAAAATTTTATTGAGAAAATATGAATCACTATGAAAAGAAGAAACAAGCATGTGATATGCCTCGTTTTTATTTTCCATTGCGTATCCGTGTATCCACTTCAGAATATCCTTAGAACATTACTAGGGGGTGGATGGTATTTTACACTGCGTATCGCCGTATCCAGCCTCTTCAGAGGTGCGGCTTCAAAATGGCAGGGTATTCTGCAGTTACGTCTCAATACATATATTGTATATTAATTCTTGTGAACGTGAAAGAACATAATGGTCACAACAGTTACAAAGTCACAAAGGTATGGCCAGTGATGAAGTTGTAAAGTTGTTCAACTGTTGCTTCATAGACTGTTGCAAGCTGTACCGCTGTGACGAGTGTCATCAGATTTGTCTGACAATCAGTTCCCTGGAGAAACACAAACTTCTTCACTCTAAAAAGCCGAAAGAGCGATCCCATAAATGCCCTGAATGTGATGCAGTCTTCACCCAAAAGGCCTATTTAAAGAGACACTCGGTGGTCCATACTGGAATCAAGGAATTTGAATGCGATATTTGCCACAGGATGTTTGCTCGTCAACGTGAGTACATCCAAAAATATTTGTGTCTTTCATATATTTCGCAATAATTCATTTATCTCGTTCGGGGTCGACATTGTACGAATTTGCAATTGACCAGGTTCCAGATGGCCCGAGATGGCTCAGATAGGAGAGAAGTGCAGCTTAATAATAAACCCTTTCATGCCTGAATTTTTTTAGGCTTCCGTTGCAACTGCTAAAATTGCTTTCGAATGCCACGGCTAGTCCAACTTAGGGTCTTCACATCCCATAGTTCAAAATGTATGTCTTTCATTTTATTTGACAAGATTCACAGTCTTTCCTTCGCATAGTAGATCCGTCCAACATCAGTCAATGTTGATCCGCCCCATATAATTTTGATAATACTATGTTTTGTCACTAAATTTGCGTCCTTTTGGAATCCAACCTCGTTCCCAGGGTCTCTCTTTGTCGTCTCAACTACAATGGTGAGCCTGGGGACGAGGTTGTTGATAACCATGTCATTCCTGTTTCGTTTTTTAACGAGATAACATTTATAATAATTATGTAAAGAACTGGTAAATGAGTGGCTTATTTAAAACCGGTAAGTAAGAAAACACCAACATTAACCATCTTGAGTGACTGTCGAACTTATGTACAGTTTAGTTCAGGTCTTCATTTATAAGAGTTACATTCTATAGCTTCATGTATGAGCAACTGAAAACTTCTCTCAGACTGCCTTTACTGTTAATGAAGGGGTAGTTTCTAAAGAAACTGTGGTGCTGCGTCGGTGGGGAAGTAGTATACAAGAATTTGGTTTATCAACGGAGTTGATAATGTAAATTGACCACCGTACAGAGATTCTAAAAGCTGACGTTTCGAGCGTTAGCCCTTCGTCAGAGCGAAGGACGAAGGGCTAACGCTCGAAACGTCAGCTTTTAGAATCTCTGTACGGTGGTCAATTTACATTATCAACTCCGTTGATAAACCAAATTCTTGCCTTTACTGTTAGATGCTTCTTACGCAGTTCGTCGAGTAAAAGAGTTCCCTCAGCCTTCTCATGCTCTAAAAAGCTAGAAAAGCTAGATCCGAGAGATTCATTATATTTTCGCAAGTGTGTAAATTGTGCATGGGTGTCATAACAAAACTGCTTACTTTTATCCTTTCATTTTTTAACATATTGTTCTGCAGTGGGCGGTATCGACTCGTAATCGATCGTTATTTTCGTGATAAGCCAAAGGACGATTTTGGAGGGAAATGTTTGGCCCAACAATGTGATCAAGCCCGGCCAGTTCAAGACAAAGTCGGAGCGCACCTGAAAGAGTTGAGATTTTTCTCATCTTTGAGACTGTTATCAAGGCCATTGCACATGACAGCCCCCTTATTTTGGCAGTTCGGCGCGAGATTCAAATGGAGAAGAAAGTTCCTTGAGCGGCAATATTGTATATAGGCTCGATTTGCAGCCATTTTGGGAGTGCGGTTAACATCCTCCTCCCAACGAACGGCTGGATCACTAGCCTCCCGCGCAGACGTCCTTAGGGTTTCGTCACGCATTTCCTCCCCCACGAAATGCGTGACGAAACCCTAAGGACGTCTGCGTGGGAGGCTACTGGATCACTGGTCCGCGTCGTTTGTCTGTGACGTAGCACCCGTCGCAATTGTATTTTGTATGCAGCCAACTGTATTCTGTACTTGGCAGGCAGGCGACTTTTTTATTGGTGGAAAATACAATTGGCTGCACCAGTGATCCGTGGTGTGCGTGGAGGAACGCTGGCGCACAAAACGACTGTTCAATCGGGTTAACCCGCACGGGCACGCCTCAAAATGACATTAGAGCTTTCGTTACAATTACACAACGCAATATCCCTCCTTAATATGACAATCTTACCGCTGGAGAAGAAATTAGAAGAAATAGCGTTTCTGGCTAAGGGCTGTCAACCCCCAAACTCGTAAAATATTGAGAATTGATAGGGATGGGATGATAGATGACGTCACAAGTGGTGATGCCGTTTCTGGTGACGTCATATTGCGTTTTTTTACGCAAAAAGAAAGTACACTGTCACACAACCTAGGCAAAAGTCAAAAAGTGGGCGAAAAAGATGTCATTGACAGTGTAACATTTGATTTGATTGGTTTATTTCGGACCAATCACATTACTCAAATTCCAATCAGTCAATAGCAACGCTTGCAAGAACGTGTTTTCTGAGTTTATGAGGAAAATAAACGTTTGAATTTTGTTATTATCGATGTTAAAATAACTCAAAAAAACACAAAGTATTTGAAATTTTATTGTTGTTAAAGTCGATTCTCACTAGAAATGACAAACGTCGGCGATTAATTGGGAGATTTCAGATCGTAATCTTGATATCAGGATACTCGGTCCAAAATCTGGAGTCTCCGGGGTTATCCGGGAGAGTTGACAGCCCTTTCTACAGTTTTTACGTCTAAAAACCACTTTGAAAACGGTTAGCTTTCAGTTGTTTTGCTGGGTACCGCTATGTCAATACTAATGAACGAAATGAAGTGCGGATATGAAATCTTACTAGTAAAGCTATGATCCTCGCCTTCATGCTTCTCCTACGCATGCGTCCATAACTGCGAGGATCATAGCTTCACTTGATATGTCAATACTCTTAAAAAATTCGATTTTCTGGGAGCTTGTGTCGTTTGTCTAGTGGATATCCGAAATTGTAACGAGAAGCCATCGATCCGACTTCGACTCTCTGCCTCGTCTATTCTGAATTTTCTCTGCGTTTTTAAAATATTTGTGTCTTTGAAGTAGATTCTACGTCGTGTAAGTTGAATAATAAGGAAATTGTCAGTTTGAGGGATGGCCATGAGTGTTGACCGGTCAATCGAGCCTATATTGTAGATGAGTGTGATAAAAAAAAATCAACTGAACTGAAGTTTCGATATGGAATTAGTTTTGAAAAAAATTCTTGTCGTACTTGTGGAGGCTAAACCTGAAATAAAGTGCTGGCTTGAGCTACTCAGTGCTTTGATCTGGGAGCTGGTCAAATAACACGAGCTCGTGTTTTATCCCGTAAAACGTAACATTATGGTATTGAAAATGTCAAATATTTTATATTTGAACCGACAATCCCTGTGTGCTTTTTCTTAAAAGAGAGTGATCTTAGCGATGTTACATGTATGTTTGACTACTGAAACATACTAAGACTAATAGGCCATTTCCCAGTTCATGTCTGCCTCCTCTTTAAAGCAACCGAGACTAAGGGCGACCTTTTTGTGATGCTAATTAGTTCTACTTTACATATGAATGAAAACTAATTTTCAGAAGAAAAACTTTGCAGTTAGGCTCGCTTTGAAGAGGAGGCAGACATTTCATTCTATTTCGCAGCTAAATATATGAAATTTCATATATTCTAAAAGTCATAACTCATGCATTACCAACCATTACCAAGAAGTGTTTTTTTTTTCGATGTGGCGTGTAAGATCGCTCTGTTCGATTTCTCTTATTGATTGTATCGTCTTATTCACATTTGTTTATAGGTTCTCTGAAAGAGCACCGGAGGCGTCATACGGGCGAAAAACCGTACAAGTGTGAATACTGTGATGCTGCTTTCACGCACTGCTCCAGTCTCCGGACTCACACCACCAAACACACTGGCATCCGTCAACACAAGTGTCACATCTGTGGCAAGATGTTCGCCAAGTCGTACGGCCTCAAGATGCATGTTATTTCGCATTCAAGCGATAAACCTTTTGTTTGTGAGGTAAGAACTGCTGCTAGCTGTCTGCAATGGACCAAACCTTTTTTTGACACTCTCCACTTGTCATTGTCAAGAGTTACCAGTATTGTGTGCTCTCAAGTCACGGATTGGTTCGTATCCTGACTGGCGGTATATAATGATTTAAGGGATAAAATCCACGGCTTCAGAGATAATGCATCGTATTTTTGTGACAGTTCTGCGCGCCCTGCATTCTCGTCCCGAGAGCTATTCGTTTCTTTTGGTCACGTCGTCGATGAAGAAACTGAGGGCTCTGGGATCGAAAAGGGCACGTGCCTTAGAATCAAATGGTTCAGGATATTTAGTAAAAGGACGGCCGAATAAAATTCTTACTGATGCAAGTGTTTTGTTTCTCTTTTTAGGTTTGTGGAAAAGCCTTCAAGAGGCCAGATCACTTTAAGCAACACAAGATAATTCACTCAGACAGCAAACCATTCAAATGCGACACCTGCCAAAGGACCTTTAACCAAAAAGTTTGTCTTAGAAAACATCTCCCTTGCAGAGAACACGAGAAGCAACAGAAAAAGTTAAAGAAATCTTTCGCTACTAAAACCAAGACAAAGAGCAAACCTCTTCCTGCCGCAAAACGCTCTATTGGTGAAAACAGATTTAGCGTCACCTCGAACACGAATTCACAGGAGATTGACGAAACACGTTCCAGGAATGAAGCCACGAAGGATTCAAACTGCTTTGATGTCACAAATGACGTCAGTCTTGCCTCTTCTGTTGACACGTGCCCGAGTGAAGGCTCGATTTTATCTCAGTCTTATTCGCCGCCATCGTTTGTGCGACCGACGGCAAAGTTAAGTGACAACGAATACTACTCCGAAAGTTCGTTTCAACCCGAAAGAGATATGAGTGCTATGCTTAGTTTGCCTCATAACATGTTCAGCTGTGTAGACGATACCCTTTCACTGGACTCCCTACCTCCGCTTTCCTCTCATGTCACACATGCGTTGTCTGGAAGACCACTGATCGTCGATAGCTCAACAGACCTCGGTTCGATGCTGCTTAGCGGTACAATGGCTTCGGAGAATCTGTCTTCTATTGTCGACGAAGCAAGTTCGCTTTTCGGACAAGATCGACTTTAATCAGACCATCAATTTTTTACAATCTTGTTTTCATTTTGCAAGTCTTCAGGTTCAAAATATATATGATTACAACTAGAAAAGTAAATTACATTGAAGCGGCCTCGTTTTAACATAAAATTGTTCTAAATCATTGCGGAGTTCTAATTGCTTACTCCG